>JAYDZE010011779.1:0-28519 GCA_034509125.1 Monilaria moniliformis
TATATTTAATTATACTTTACTATTCACTAAATTCTAATTTTTTTTTGTAAAATATAATATATATATATATATATATATATTCTACAATATTCCGGTCCGACCGCTCCGTCTGGTTGAACCATGAATCGATAGTCTCACTGGTTTCTTACCAGTCCGATTTTTTAATATTTTGGTTTTTGGTCATCTTCTTTTGTTAAATCTTTTTTTAAATTTTCAATAGTTCAAATTTGGTAAACTTACTAAATTCAAATTTACTAGGTTCATTATCCATGGTATGAATTGGTCAAATTACCATCATTAGGAAACTTGCGCACACATTGCCGAGACCGTATACGTGTAAGTTTTGTATGCATGATATGAATTCAGTCAATTTATACAATGCATACCAAAGTGGCGTGCAGACAGCCTCGGTAGTACACACACTAGTTTGGTATGCATGATATAAATTCGACCAATTTATACCGTTAGCAAACTTGGGCATGCCCGTGTCGAGGATGGTCGTGCCTAGGTTTGGTATGCATGGTATGAATTGGCATAATTCATACCATCATTACCAAACTAGCGCGCAATGCCAAGGCCGAGTTCATGGTATGAATTGACCAAATTCATGATACGAATTGGTATGCATAGTATGAATGCGCTGAATTCATATCATGTTTACCGAACTTGGGCGCAACCGTCCTCGAAACTATGCGCGCAAGTTTTGTAATGATGGTATGAAATAATGATTTATGCAAAATTGTCTCTTGCAGATGAGGAAAATTGTTGTTATTATTGCCTACAAATGGCTATGGATTAATAACACATACGTGGGTGGACAGACAAAGTTTATGTCTATACCGTCAAGTGGTATAACATGTGCATTTTTATTAAGTAATATTGAATTACGTTTAATGAAGGAAAAGAGTATGCATATGTATGAGATATTTGCATGAGTGCAATCCTCAAATGAAACTATGAGAATGAGGATCACATGTTATTTTATTTGTCTTATTTGATGGATTTGGAGGACAAGCATACGTTATATGTTGTTGATTAAGTTAGAAATAGTGAATATCCACATATCGTCAATCAGCCTCAAAATACATTACATTACCTCAGTCGTTACCTCAAAATACAAGTAAATTACCTTAAAATAAATGTACATTACCTCAACAGGGACCTCAACCATTACCTCAAAATACATGTACATTACCTCAAACGGAACCTCAACCCTTACCTAAATTGGATAAGGAGATTGCGCCGAATTCAAGAAATGTGAATGTGCAAAATGAGAGTGATGATCATTTGAATGATATCAATTTGAGTGATAATGATAGGGAACCACTTGATTTTGGTCCTGGTTGGGTGAAGTATCATATGTTTGCTCTGATAATGATGATGACGAAGTTGGAGATGATGAAAATTTGATCATTGTGATAATGTTGATGATTGCGACATATTAAGCATGTCTACCTTGTGTCGAATTAGGTATAGTAGATTAACCCCTAACTTATACACTCAATATTCTTAAGAAATGAGAAAATGATTACATGATTGTGAAAACACATATGTTGAATTGTGTTGGTTATATCACAAAGCGTTCATCGAAGACAAGATATTTCATTGTTTGCAAATACGAAGCAAAGTGTTCATTCGCCATGTGTGCAAGATCAATGAGAAATGCATGGAGAATATATAATTTGGAGCTCTCACACTTATTCATCTCATTTGAGATATCATTCTACTCCAAAGAAGTGTTCTAAGGTTCTGTCTGCATACTTTGTTCCGAATTTAATGGCTGAGAGTGTCATTCTTAGACCGAAGGATATTCAAGCACTGGCCATGACTTATGTCGACAAAGACAAGCCTTTTAAGAATGATATTGTCAATCCAACGACTACTAATGCACTTTGCATGTATCACATACAGTGCAATATCAAGAAGTGGGGTCAACATGTAACAAGTGTCTTCCAGCAAGCTACAAGATCTTATAGGAGAAACTGGTGAATCTTGATCCAAGCAGATGGGCTCGTTCGAAATGCCCCGTTCATCGGTATTAGTTTTATTTTCTAACATTGTTGAATATTTTAATGAACGACTGCGATGGGCTAGGAATTTTTCGCTATACACCATGTTGGAGTGTGTTCGCAATTTGGTCGTCCAATGATTTGTGGAATGGTGTGCAAAAGATGTAGAAATGAATAGTGAGCTAACATACTTTGCATCAACCGAATTAACAAAATTAATGGACAAGGCCCAGGTGATGAGGTTCGAAGCAATTTCTACAATCAAGTATAAGGTCACGTTTGAAGAAAAAAAATATTGTTGATCTTACAAATACGAAGTGTACATGTTTTGGGTTTGATCATGACTTGATCACAGGTTCTCATGTTGCAGCTGCAATAAGGTTATATTGTGTACTCGCTAATATATAGTACGACCACATGTTGCAAAATTGAAATTTTATGGGTTTTGTTTTTTTGTTTTTATTGCAGTAAGACAAAGCAAGATGCAACGTCATATGTGAGTGTCCACTATACAACTGAGACATATCGAAAACTGTATGTTGCAGATGTGATGTCAATTCCTAATCCAGAAGATTGGTGTGTTCACTAGAAGCTCTTTCGAGGGTTGTTCAAAAGCCTCCAAATCCTAGACAACCCGGTCGACCTTGTGAGAATAGGTTTAGATTTGCGACTTCATTATCACAATACAACCGCGTCTGTACTCGATGCTATAAGCGACTGGCGAAGTTGGTAGTAGTAAAGCTAGTGTTGGTAGACCTCGTACATGGAAAGAATGTGGTGTTTGTAGTGTAGTTGGGCATACTCGATTAACATGTAAGAAGAGAGACATTATTCCCTTGCCGTGCGGCTTTTGGTTTTTTCGAGGCTCAAGAATTATTCTTGAAGCCCATTGGACAAAATGATTATAATAGCCTAAGTTATGTTAATTTAATTGCATGTAAATGGGCTACAAGTTGAAGACAATTTGAAGAATATGGAGGCCCATGAATGGAGGCCTTGTTGGATGAAAATTAGGCCTCAAGTAATGTGTTTTTAGTAATTTTTATATTTCCTAGTTAAGTAGATATATTTCCTAGTTTATTAGATAAGTAGTTGGAAAGTTCGACTTTCATTTTGATAATTTTCCTTCTTGGAATTAGGTTTATCTTTTATCTTTATTTTTCTCTATAAGATAGGATTTTTATTGGCTTTAAATAGAAAACCATATGTTGGACGAAAATGACATTTTATTATCAATAAAATTTGTGACTTTTTCTATCTCTAGTTCTCTCTTGAATTTTCAGTTCATTAAAATATTTATCAGACTTATCAAACAATGAATCATCTCCGTTTGTCGCGTCTTCTATCATAGATCAACATTTTGAATGATTTTATCTTTGGGTTGTTGGGTTATCTTGCCAATAGTTTGTCGAGGGTCCATTTCAAGGGTGTTGGTAATTCATCCATCTATCTTCAAGTCTTTCGTTTCTGCGCGTTCTTGGGTAGATTCTTCGTCGTGTTCCATCAAGAGTGATGATGATCATATCACTTTGTACTATCTCAACCAATTTATTTTTTTTCTTGACTTTTTCTTTAAATTGCGAACTGATTTCATTGTGTTTATTCTACGTTATGCCAATCAAAAAATTGGTCATCACAATACTACCAAAATTAGCAAAAAAATAGAAATAATGAATTTAATATTCATGTAAATTTTATTCAATGAAATTACATGTAATCATCTACAAACACAAGGATATTACATTAAATTGGGGTAAAAACCCACATGTATAGTCATAGGGTAACTCTTTCAACAAATCACGAATTGGTTGGTCTAGTTTGGCTAGTTGAAAGGGATGTGAGACATAATTTTTTGATTAGGTTAGTCTCATTTGGCTGGTTAATTATCTTTCCAAACATCTCTTTCAAACCATCACGACAATGAGCAATCGTATGTGGTTTATTTGAGAGAGAGCAACTGAATTTATGGTATGAGGCAGCGGAGCTGCATGACAAGGATTTGTGAATGCCTTGACGGATCTGTGGCAGTGGTGCCACAAACTTCAATAGGATCTACCACATCTCTGCAGTTATCTCTCTCTCAGTTAAGAAACATACCTATCTGTAGCGGCGGCACGAGAAGAAACAATCAAATTGGTGGGTTTAAGGGAGAAGGAATGGCATTGGTGAGAGATTTATTGAGATACAAGAAAAATGAAAAATTTAAGTATAAATAGAACCATTATGACATTTATACCAAGCCTGCACGCGCAGTGCTGAGACTGTGCACGTGCAGGCTTGGTATGCATGGTAAGATTGTTTGAATTACTATCATGCATATCAAACTCTCGCACGCAAGTTTGGTATGCATGATATTGATTCGGTCAATCATACCATGTATTACCAAACTCATACTCTGCGCGCACGGGTTTGGTGTGCATAATATGAATTAGCTAATTTCAGGTTAAATCAGTTATATATCAATTCTCATAATTCGGTCAAACTTACTCAACCATCATAATTAGGTCAAAATCTCAATGATATTAGCAAGGCGCCACACACTCTTTCAAAATAGTCATTTTCTCTTAACCCTAATTACTACTCTCTATATAAATACTCTTACTTTAACCCAGTCTCTTGAGGAGGCTCTTGGGGGCTTGTGGCCTCTCCAAGAGTGTAGAGCAGCAGTCATGGCCGAAGATATATGAATACAAGGAACTATCTATAAGTTTTTTGATGGAATGCTCGGTAGGAAAAATTCTTAAAACCCAGTGAACCATTTTAAAGTTTATAAATATGTTCTTTGTATTCATAAATCTCTGATTTGTAATTTTCTGCACAAGATTTAATGTAATATCATTGCATTTGTAGAAGATTGTATGTATTTTTCTTGAACGAAATTCACACAAACATTGAATGCATTATTTTTTGTTATTTTTTAAATTTTCGGTCGATAGTAATGTGAAGAACGATTGTAAGGTTTGACTTTTTGTGGTCGTTATTAATTAAAAAAGACTAATGAATCCAATTCCGAGTACGACCGACCGCAATATTTGGTATGCATGGTATGAAATTGACCAATACATACTATGTATACAAAAATTTGTGCACCCGAGCTGGTATGCATGGTATTAATTCAGTCTATTTATACCACGCATACCAACCCAGCGTGCTCCGTATCAAGGCCATACGCACGTAGAATTTGGTATCCATGGTATGAATTGGCTGAATTCATACGATACATACGAAACTTTACGAGTGCATTCTCGAGGCCGGTGCTCTCAAGATTGGTATACATGTATACAATTATGGACACTTCGTACCATGCATTCCAAAAAAAATTTCTAGTCTTTTTCGTTATATTGCGGACCGAGTTCTTTATGTTTTTCTGTGTTCTCCCAATTAGTAAAAATACAACCATGATCAGACCATAAAATAGCAAACTTAACTTTTTTTTATTAGATGTTTTTACAATTATAAGATAGCATGTGAAATGTCCATTCACTGTGCATAATAAATACAGGCATGCATAATAAGGTAGGCCAACTTTATTTTAAAATATTTTTACAATTACAAGACAGCTCGCCAAACACCCCTTCACTCTGCACATTGAAAAAAATAATAAAAAAATATTTAGAACATGCATGGTAAAAAGTGGCCAATTCATACTATGCTTACAAAAATCTGTCGCAGTATTAGGTATGCATGGTATGAAATTGACCAATTCAGACATGCATGCGCAGATTGTGGTATGAGTGATGTGAATTGGTCAATTTCATACCACGCACACCAAATATTGCGGTCGGCCATCACCGGCACCGGACGAGCATGTATTGTGCGCAAGGTATTAAATATGATAATTCGTACAATGCATACCGAACTTTATTTTGTTTTGTTTTCTTTTTTGTTGTGCATGTCTGTATTTAATGTGCTGGGTGAATGGAGGTTTCATTTGCCGTCTTGGAACTGCAAAAACACTTTAAAACAAACTTGTATTCTGTTTCGATTCGCAAGACATTGGATTCATTGGTCTTTTTTAATTAATAAAGACCACCAAAATTCAAACCCTAAAAAATTAAAATAAAAAATCAGGTTTCACAAACTAAAAATTATAGTTAATAAATAAATAAATAAATAAAAACATAAATAATGCATTCAATTTTCATGCAAATCTCATTCAAGGAAATTAAATTCAATCTTCTATAAATATAAAAAAAATTACATTCAATCATCTAAACACTAATGGAAAAACATCTCCATAAACACTAGAAATTTTTTGCCAAAGCACATATTCGAGTTGCTGGGTCATGATTGTGTATGGATACTCCAATTCGAGTTGTTAATGGTATATCATCTTTTGATTATCGCAAAAATTGTGACCACAAATTTAAAACTTAATAGATATGTTAGCGTAGGCTAACCAACTGCGGACCCACATGAGAAGGATTTGTGGCCGCCGCGATACCAGATCTATGGTCGCGGATCTACAAACATCCACGGATCTACCACATCTCTGCAGGTTGGATCATCTACCACGTAGCTGCGACGCGAGAAAAAGAAACCAAATTTGTGGTTTCGATAGAGGAGGAAATTAAGTAGTGTCAGATTTTATAAATAGAAAAAAAGAGAAATATGAGTATAAAAATCAGGTTTGGTATGCATGGTATGAATCGTATAAATTCATACCACGCATACCAAACTCTGCACGCACAGTGTCGAGATCGTGCGTGCGTTAGGGTCATTAACGCGCAGAATTTGGTATTAATGGTATGAATTAACCAAATTTATACCATGCATATCACACCTGTGAGCAAAGAATTGGTACGTATGGTAAGAAGTTGGTCAATTCATACTATGCATACTAAAATCTGCGTGCGCAGGGCTGGAAGCATGGTATGAATTTGGCGAACACATATCACGTGAACCATGCGCGCGCAGAATTTGGTACGTGCAATATGGTACCAATATTCATTCATCTCATTCCCCGTCATGTTCTTATTCATCTTAGTATCGGTCAGCAACAGTTCTGAGAATTTAATGGCATAAGGAAAATAGCTCGTATTGTCATTATGTAGTATCACATTGTCCATAATAAGTTTTATCTCGAACTCAGTAAATTGCTTCAATTACTATACTTAATTATCTTCTGAAATTGTGGTATAATCCTTGTAATTGGCCTAAAGATCTTATTTTGGAGTTCCATCAGGTGGTCGGGAATTGTTTGTGGTTCTAGATATAGATCCAAAGTACTACGCTCAAAGTCGACGAGGTAGCTTGCCCAGTGCTTAGTAAATTGACACGCCATGATCAGCTACAGTTATATAAGATATCATAATAAGTTAGAAAAATGGTAAAGTTAGAAAAATGGTAAAGTTAGAAAAATATTAAAGTTAGAAAAATGATAAAAGTTTAGTACGCATTGTATGCATTCAGTAGAAGTCATGCCATACATACCAAACCTGCTTGCGGCTAACCTCGACAATGGGTGTGCAAGTTTAGTATGCATGGTATGAATTCATTCAATTCGTACCATCAATACCA
The DNA here is from genome assembly GCA_034509125.1 of Monilaria moniliformis. NCBI lineage: Eukaryota > Viridiplantae > Streptophyta > Magnoliopsida > Caryophyllales > Aizoaceae > Monilaria > Monilaria moniliformis. The sequence continues at coordinate 7,530 of JAYDZE010011779.1, forward strand.
AATTTGTGCACCTAGTACCAAGGCCGGCCGCAAGCATGATCGGTATGCATGGTATGAAGTCGGCTCAATTCATATCTCATACCACAACTCACAAAATGAGGATGTTCCCACACAAAAACTCAAAATTCACATACATTTTTACATCAGTCCACTTTTTCAAGTTGGGCCCTCAATCTGGCTTCAGTCCTTCCTCAAAATCTAACAATCACTGACAGTCAGGTTTTGGGATGTTCTCTTCCAGATTCTTGTCAACTCGATCATTTTTTATGCATTTCATCCCACACCTCATCAATTGTGTACATAACACATAGATTTTTGTCAGCTTCTACATTTCATCAATTGTCATATGAATCATTTTTTAGAGCATTTTGATATCTTCACTATCACAGTATTGGGATACGAATGGCATGTCTTCTTCCTCGAGTGTCTTCTAAAGATGGCTTTGGTATAGCCCACAAGTTAAAAGAGAAAATGTCAAAGAAATTGAACTTATAAATTATAAAGTAATTTATAGTTTTATGTTTACTTTAGTAGACAAGATAGGCTCATTTTTCTTCTTGTATGCGAACCTCAACATACGAGGTCGCTTGCACGTAATCACTTTACATCCGATGGTGAGGCCTACATTCGGCAAATAATAAAAAAGACATAGTATTTTTTTTTAAATTATGTCCTTTTGCTTCTCGCTTTCGTTCTTTGTCATTATTTCGCAGAACCTTGGAGATGCTGTCAGACAGTATATGATAGGAGACGCTGCCTTACGGGAATTTCTGCCATTTCCGTGTGTCTTCACAGCAGCCAATCTTGGATATTGTGTTTCGCGACATCAAAACCTAACATAAAATAGACCGCAATCAACATATGCGCAATCTTCACATAATCTGCGACAGATGCACCATTGTCGTCGAAACTTCTATGAATAAATCTTAAATAATGTCTACTCCATTAATTTTAAGACGTGTCCTCCATTAATTTTGACATTGTTGAGCAGCCGTGTGTAGAGAGAATTCAGTGAAATAGTATATCCGCCAGGTGGCTAAAATGACCACCAATAGATTTATGGCACGGTAAAAGAAAACGTATGTATTCACCAGGGGCATTTTTTGTCCGAAAAATTGAAAATCGACTATATTTTAGTTTTTCTAAATTCATGGTTAACAGTTAGTTTCTACTATCTTGATGGGTTAATTTAGAAATAGTCTCTATTATTTAATTAGCATAGTTTGAGTTTACATTATATTAGATCAACAAGTGATAACTTCCTAGCCAGTAGGGCAACTTAAACGACTTGTTTAGTTATTAACTGAACCAACACGTCGGTTAACCGATTGCACTAATTGGCCAAATGAAGAACCGAAACCGGAGCCGAATTGAAATATGTTAGTCAACTAATCGATCAGTTATAACTGATCGAGTATTCAGTTAAGTGAAAGTAACCGACTAAAACTTTAATACTAAATTTTATATTATAACTCATGTATAACCAAAACACTCATTTTATAAGAGCACTCTCTCTCACCTCATCCTCTCTCCAGCTAATGTGGGATGAGGAAAAGCTCTTGGAAGTGTACAAAATGGGATGAGGAAAGGCTCTTGGAAGTGTAAAGAATGGGATGAGGGATGTATGACCAAGCACTCTCCTTATCCCCATCCTCTCTCCAGGCAATGTGGGATGACGAGAGGCTCTTGGAAGAGTAAAATAAAAACTGAAAGAGAAAAATAATAACTAGGAGTGATAGGTTTAGAATCTGCATCTTGTAGGTCAGGTTATAAGCGCTCCGCCAACTGTGCTACATGTGTTTCTTGCATAAATAAAGAACATAATTATATATATTAATATTTATATCAATTTTTTTTTCATTTTTTTAGTTATAACCGAAATTTTCTTACCACTAACCAGAACCGAAAATATCGATTATCGATTAACCGATAACCGACTTTATTCAGTTCGATTATCTGTTAAACGATAACCACCTAACGAATTATCGCCCCTACTAACCACACATTTCTTTCTCTCTCTTTTTGTATAAAATATTGTTCATGCGTATTATTTTTAAATTTTATATAAAATTCGAATTGGACATATTTTAACCACAGACACCCCCACTCTATAATTAATAACTAGAAACTAATTGTATTGACTAATATTAAAAATATTATTGAAATTTGTGCTCCTGACTTACAGTTACAAGTTTATATACATGCCCTATTAGTATATCACTTTTAAAAGCAAAAACTACAATCTTTCGAAAATATTAATGAAATCTAACTTGATAGCCATAGGCTGGCTAACCCACTTATAGACGAAGAGTACGTACTAGATTTTTAATGTATTTCGTTTTCTTTTTCGATATTATAGGAACCCGCAATCAAACAAAGTATTATTGTTTATTTTACTGTACCTTTATTTATTAAGAATATAAAATGATCCCAAACAATGGGAACAATCAAATATTAAGTCTCTTTGTAAAAAATGAGATAAATAATTCAATCTCCACCATCCCTCTTTCTTATAATTATTAAAAAAATAAAGAATATAAAATGTAATCTATATTTGTATGAGCTACAACGTGGAATTACACTAACTACGATAGCAACCCGCTGTATCTACATGTTTCTTCATTTGGGCATTATAAGACAATATTGACATAGGCACCAAACATTTTGTTCTGATTCTCATTTTGACCTAATAATTCTTCATTTAAACATAAATGTTTACTTTGAGCCCACTTAACATTAAATAGATGTTAAATGGTAACATGATAGAAGGAAGGAAATTTCATTTGAATCTGTATATATTTTGTATGTGACATAGTACAGGCTTCATTCTTCATTATAGAGAAAATATAAGAAAAATAAGGAGAGTTTTAATTATGTATATAAATCAATTTTTCCTAGGAATAGCTAGTCTAGGAAAAAGAATTTTTAGGTAACCTATAGACGGAAGTCCTAACCGGCGATGCCAGAGCCAAGCATGTCGGTCTGTAAGTCCATAAGTAAGCAGCGCAGTACCTTGTTGAGCTATCTCGTCTACATAGTACAACCCGTCTTTTTCAATGCCACGCCCAATAATCGTCCCCGTCTGGATATGCTCTAACATGCATAAACGAGGTTGCATTAGTAAGGTATCATTTAATTGTTTAGTGATGTGGCTAATCGACACAAGCTTATGAGATAATCACGGGACATATAAGCAATTTGAAATCCTTAAGGTAGGCGAGATGGTAATAGTGCATGCCCCTTTAATAGGAGTGAGATCCCCATTGGCTATTTGGATGTGAGACTTTCGGGAAGTACTGATTTTAGAAAAATCAGAAACATCAAATAATAGTGTCTGTAGCTCCACAGTCGAAAATCCACTGAGTATCCTTTCCATTTGTTCATGTAGTGGCACATGCAGTAGAGATACTGTCCGGGGCTTGAAAGCTATTCGAACATGTCACATTATAGGAACATGAGGGGTCATTAATATAATTTGAAGATTCAGATGGGTCACTTTGTAGATTAGTGAAAGCATATGGGCTGGTTTGTAATAAGGGAGAATTGGGAGGATTTTCTTGTAAAAAAGTTAACTTATATTCTCTTTTACCTCTTGCAAAACTAGCCGCTCCATTTTTCTCTCCCTTTGTCATGGTGGTTCCTCTTTGTTCGTCAGATGCGCTGGAGCTACCCGCCACTTTAGTGGCGTTGGCAACCTGGTCACCACCAACCACCACCGGCGCCTTGGTTCCTTTGTGCCAATTTGGGGATCTGGCTTTCTTCATTTCATCCCACCACTCGGGATATCTGATTAGGAGAAAGCAATTCTCCTTTGTATGCTTCTTTTCTCCGCAATGGCTACACGTCAATTTGCTTTTATTCTCCACCCGCTGATTCCATTTGTCCGGATTTGTGTTCTAAGTGGTGCGACCTCTGTCCCTCGTCGCAAATATGGTTCCAACACTATTATTGTCATGTGATGTATTCTTTGCCTCGGAGGTAGCCACCCAGAGAACCCGGGCACTGGCGGCCTCCCACTGTACCATTGCGTAGGCGTTGGCAATGAGCAGAGGATCTCGTTTGATAACCTATTTCTTAACCGGTCATACCGTTTGTCAAACTCAGTAAGAAATTGATAGAGGCGGTGATTTTGGATGATCCTGCTATGAATTTCTATGTCTTCACTGCATTTCATCAGGTATTGTCATCCATAATTCTTGTAGTTTATTCAATAATTCCTCAAGTGTATGCTCACCTTGTTTAAGTTTGTTAGCCCTTCGATGTAGGTCGAACACTTGGAGCGAATCGGACCCACTTCCAAACATGATGGCTAAGCCATCCCATAGCTCATTCGCGGTCGGGTATTGCGATACTCCATTCACTATACTTGTTTCCAGATTTTTATAATCCAGGAAAAGACTCGATGATAGGCTTGTTCCCATCTCGAGATGGCAGGATCTGTATCTGGGGTGGCTTTGGAACTCCAGTGATGTGATAGGTCAATTTGTGTCCCATGACTTCTTATTTCATTAGAATGGCCCACAATAGGTAATTATCCCCACTGGGTTTGAACTCAATGTCAAATGGTTCAATGATCATGGTTGGTTGTTGATTGTGTAAGTTCAGGCTATTTCCCGAGCTATTTCGCAGCAACTTTGCTAACTGTAAGGTTAACTCATCATGAGTACCTTCAGGAATTTCAGTAGTTTCACTTAATTCGCACATGATTATGGATCTGTTTTGTACGAGTATCTCTTCTGGTTTTGGTCAAGAGGTTCGGGTAAGGTATTTATGGGCAATGATGATAGTTTTTCTAAGCATTTCCCTTTGTTTTTTCCTGCTGTGATACCATGTTAAATGGTAACATGATAGGATGAAGTTTCATTTGAATCTGTGTATATTTCTGATGTGACACAGTACAGGCTTCATTCTCTCTTATAGAGAAAATATAAGAAAAACAAGGAAAGTTCTAATTATGTTTACAAATCATTTTTTCCTAGATCAATTCTTTTCCAGCCTGTTTTGATCTTCTTTCCTTGTTTGACAATAGATGCATTTATTTTTCTGAAAAAAAAAAAAATTTGGTATAGACAAAACACATGATAATATGAGTTGGTGTGTCTAATCAATAGTTCTTTAATAAGTGGAATTTAGTGGATCCACATGTAGGTGCACATTAAATCTGATGTTTCACTTATCAGAGAACTATTGGTTAAACACATCAACTCACATTTTCACGTAATGTATCCAAATCGAAGAAGTTTTTCTCAATTTTTCTCCTGAGTGTTGGGGCAGAGATATTAGCATTAAAATTGAAATAAAATTCGACAGCAAACCTCTACACCTGCATCTCTAAAACTCTACTGCTTTATTTGGTATTATTATATAAACAATATAGTAGGGTTATAATTATTTCAATCGAAGTGCCAAATCTAAATCCAATGTTTTCACAAAATATTAGAAGCCTACAAAAAATAAATAAAAATAATAAAACAGCAAAAATGAATACATGGTGATTGCTGTGTCTTTATGTGTCTATAAAGTAATTAAAAAAAGAGAAAAGAAAAGAAATACTAGTTAAAACAAAATACCTCTCGTCCCACAAAATGATAAATAGTGCATACATACTTCGTTATTTAGACATATTTTTAAATTACTGTACACTTATTTCTTTTTCATTTATGATATAATTTTTATATTTTATCAATATTTTTTCATTTATTTATAATTTTATCACGCATAATTCACTAACTATTTTTATACTCACCGGATACTTTGTCTAAACATAATCGAGTTCTTTTTCTATTCACAGTAGAGCCTATCTAATACTTATTAAAACGCGTGTCACAGTGTGGTGTGTACTATTTTGTCGGACAAGAGTAGTATCAAGAACTAGAGGAAGAAGGATAGTGGCCGGAACTCCACGGTGGCGTCGGCAGATTCGCACCGGTAGCATTACCGCCGCCGCGAGTCTGCTGATTATTTCCCTGCGGCGTGAAATGTACCATTTGGCCGCTAGAAAACAGCATGGGATATTGCGAAGTTGAGGAAGAGAAAAATGATGATTGCTGAGATTGATGAGATGATGAATACAATCCCGCCAATGACGAAGCGTAGAACATTTGATCGAACATTAAATTCGTCGTCGATTGCTGCGCCGCCTGCAAATCGCCGGTGCTCTGCAGCAGCTGCGAGTACTCCCAGTAATCCCTACCGCCGGTCTGGAACAACGGCGGCGGAGCCACCACGGGGCGCGAGGCTGCGGCAGTTATTTGTGTGGACTGCGAAGGCTGAGGTGGCGGCAGCACCCTAACGTGTTCGGGGAAGTTGAGCTTGGCGCGGTTGCCACGGAAGCGGAGCGCCGCTTCGTCGTAGGCTCGGGCTGCAGCCTCGGCCGTTTCGAAGGTGCCGAGCCAAACTCGAGCAGCTTTGTGTGGGTCCCTTATTTCCGCTGCCCATTTTCCCCATGGCCGCTGCCGCACGCCTCTGTATTTTCTTCTTCTCTCTCTGGCTTCTTCCGGCGGAGCTGCGGGGGATTCTGGTTGTCGAGGAGGTTCGGCAGCTGCAGCGGGGGCGGGGGCGGGGGCGGGGGCGGCGGCGGCGGCGGTAGTTTGCGTTGCGGCGCTAGTTCCAGACTCCGGTTCTGGAAAGTTGCAACGGGATAAAGGCAAGTAATGGATATGCATCAAAATTAATACTACAGCAATTTTAGATGTAATAAATAGGAATTATTATTATATATTTATATAGATGTAGATATTGATGAAATTACTATTCATAGCATGCAGTAGTACTAATCTTGATAGCAAGTTGACACTCAAGATAGAGAAAAAGTAAAATAAGAAGTAATTTGGTGTATGATTCAAATGTTTATCTAGATTGAGAAACGTATTATTCAAATAGAGAAGATTGAGATCCAGAGAAGATGACGAAAGAGTTGAAAATGACAACACATTGTAGACATTCTTGAAAATTTTAATATTTCTCACAAAATTACCAATTTTTTTTAATAAATTCGAAAATTAGAAGTAATTAATAATCGAAACGAACCAGCTTTAACAGATGAAGACGACTCTCCAATCCCGCGATAAACTCTGTCTGAAAACTGCGTGACACTGTCATCGTGATGGCGCCGCCGCTTCTGCCCCGCCCACAAGTCGGAGCTATACGAGGAATAAGCGGAAGAAGACGAATCAAAGGTGGAGGGGTTAAAGCTCCCGGAGCCACCAAACGACGGCGGCGGCGTCCCGGCGCCGCCTTGCCTCTGCCCCGAAACCACGTGAGTCAGCGCCGTCACCATCGCCGACATCTCTCCAAATTCTCCGTGGCCCGGTGGGGCAGGCGGCGACACCCCCGCCGACAGCAGGTAATTCGGCTGGTGCCGGTGCTGCGGCTGTTGCTGCATGTGGAAGTACGGATTGGTCTGAACATTAGCGCTAGCGACGGCTGTGGCGGAAGCGGTGGAGGAAGTGGTGGCTCCGTTGTTAGACGTCGGCCGAATTCTGGCGTAGTCGCCGCTGCCCTGTCGATTCGCCACCTTCAATAAGCACATGTACCGCAAGAAACTGATCGCTGATGAATCTCAGACTAATCCAATAACTTTTTTTTTTCTCGATAAAAATTAAATCACTGATCACATCTATTTGGCAAACGCTCCGCCGCCGGAAAATCAAGATCAGTTAAGACTCTGTCGTTCCTTCTCGAACCATTAATAGCTTTCGGATATCCCTTGGAAGAGAGAGACAGAGAGAGCAGAGAGAGGAATTGTGGACAAAAATTGAAGAAAATGATGTAATGTTAGGAGCAGGATATGTGTCGGAAATAGACTCTAAATATTAAAAGAGGGGTTTTATTAAAATTGTCAAAGAAGAGGGTATGTAAGCAAGAAAAAGAGCAAACAGCGGCCAATCAACAGAAACAGAGAGCTGAAACAGAAACAATAAAAACTTTCGAAAGTAAATAATTTAAAATAAAATAAAAGTTAAAATTAGCAATAAATTTTGTGGGTTTATAAGTACATGAGAAACAAGGAAGATGCCAAACTAAAACAAGAAGAGCGCATACAGGTAACCGACTGAAACAAAAAGAATCACGCCGTTTTGACCATATTACATGAACCTGCCCCTTGGAACATCCTAGGGGAATGTCGGTTAACCTCTTTGCCTAGAGAGAGAAAGATAGAGGTCATGCTTGAATTGAGTTCAATGGATGATGGATCAGCAGGTGAGAACTAGGAAGCCGAAAGGGATTTGTGTTATTACATCATTAATTACCATTGCTAATTATGATTTATCGACAACATTAGATAAACAATTAAAAGGTAATTGGGGTGCTCGTGCTGTACGATGTGAATGGGCTTTGGATTTAGGCTGCAAGTTGCGGTCCAAGTTGTGTGCCTGCTGTCCACCCAAAAGGTATTGGTTGTCCAAACTGTATACAGCAAAACAAAACAACAAAAGAAGATTTATATTCTTGAGTTAGGCAACTTGCGAGTTCGAGATGTCTTAATTTAATTATCTTGGTGATTTAAAATTAGATTGACCGATTTTATTACGTAAGAATGTATGAAATATATCATTCTTATAATTAAAGTCTCTTATTTTGGTTCATAAAAGTACAGAATTTTATACTATTTAGCTTCATAAAAGTTATCCATCAACATGTACTAAAAGTTGTTGATGTTGACATGATTCTTTCTTTTTTACTTTTTCGAATTATATTAGGTCTTCTTCTTTATAAAAATACTAGGAAAAAAAATAATTTTGAAACATTCATTTTTTGCGTTACAAGATTGTTCATATTTATAAAACAACTTCATTTAATTTGTTGTAAGAGACTAAGAGAGGTTGTTCATGTCACTAAATGTACATATCAATAAGCAAAAATTCACAATATCTTATAGTAAGTAACTAGTAGTAACAACATCATAAACTTTTAAAAGATTACAGTAAAAAGGTCTCGACATTAAGGTGATTTTTTGAAAATAAAATTTAAAATTTGTCTACCAGATCCAATTCTTGGCAGAATACTTTGAAACATTGTTTGAGCCCCCAAACGATCTCTATGATTTTAAAGAGCTTCGCTCATACATCTTATGCGTCTCAATCGAAGTTTTTTAGAGATTGTTATAACAGTTCTACGAAAAATGTCAGATGTTTTTTTATGTTCTTAAGCCCACGATAGTGACCTACGATAGTGGCCAACAACCGCGGCCCACGACCGTGTCCCACAATTGTGGTTGCCATCGTAGGACATGATCGTGAGCCATGGTCATGGGCGTCATCGTGTGGCACGATCGTGAGCCATGGTCGTAGCAGCAATCATGGGTACAATCATGGGACACGATCGAAGACGAAGAGACCGTATTAGAGGGCCCAGAAGCAAAGGAGACCGTTTGAGGGCTCAAACAGACCATCGTGAGTGTCGTTGTACCATCATAGCGCACTGTCGCGACTCATCTGACAATTTTCATAAAATTGTCATAACTTTCCCTACAAAACTTCGATTAGAGCGCATAAGATGTCCACGCGAAACACTTTTGAAGGCAAAGAGATCTTATTAGAGGGCAAAAATGTAAATGAGAATGTTTGAGTGCTTAAACAGATTATCGTCAGTATCTTCGTGGCCATCGTGGGAACCATCATGGCTCACTGTCGCGGCTCATCTGACATGTTTTGTAGAACTGTCATAACATTCTCTATAGAACTCCGATTGAGGCACACAAAATATTCACGCATGGATCTTTCGAAGTCGGAGAGATTGTACTAAAGGGACCAGAAGTAAAGGAGATCATTTAAGGGCTCAAATAGACCATCGTGAGTGTCGTCGTGGCCATCGTGGGAACCATCATGGCTCACTGTCGTGGCATCTATCACGTTCTATAGAACTGTCATAATTTTTTCTAAAGATCGCCGATTAAGGCACATAAGATGTCCACGCGAAGCTCTTTTAAATATGAAGATAACGTGTTAGAGGCTTCAAAAGCTTAAGAGATTGTTTGAGAACTCAAACAGACCATCATATGTGTCATTGTAGCCATCGTGGCTCAGTGTTGTGGCTTACAGTAGGTGACCACGATAGCACCCACGACGACCTTCAACCATCGTGACTTGAAGAATAAATTATGGTTTAGTGACTTTTATGTAGTCGTCTGTAATTTTGAAGATAATTTATGAATCTATAATAATTTATGTAGCATTACTAAACAAAACGAACCTTCACAAACCTATTTATATCATCATGGAGTGATTTTCGCCAAGATAGATCCAAATTGACACAAATAATAGTATGTACTCTTATATTTGAAATCTTTACAATACACATCACTTATAGAGAAATCATGTATAATCTTTGAATAACTTATTAGACATGATATATATATATATATATATAAGTATGTATAAATAATTTATCATAGTTCATTCATAATACGTATGTCATTGATTAAAAATGTTAAATATACCAAAAACTTTGTCTAGTTCTTATGGTCGTGGTGGTGGTGGTCATCGTGAGAACCATTGTGGCTCATTTGATAGTTTTTATAAAACTGTCATAACTTTATCTACAAAACTTCGATTGAGGTGCATAAGATATCCACGCAAAGCTCTTTCGAAGACAAAGAGATATAATAGATGTCCGAGAAATAAAGGAGATCTTTTCGGGGCTCAAACTGACCATCGTGGGTGTTTTTGCGGCCATCATAGCTCACTGTCGTAGCTCATCTAACAGTTTTCATAAAATGGTCATAACTTTTGGTATGGAACTCTAGTTGAGATGCATAAGATATCCATGTGAAGGTCTTTTGCACACGAACATATCTTATTAAGTTGTCAGAAAACAAACGAGATCGTTTGAGGGCTCAAAAAGGGCTCGAAAATGGTACTCAATATGGTGACCCGCGATAGTTGCCCATGACTGTGGTCCACGATCGTGTCCCATGATGGTACCCAAGATAGTGTGGCATACAATGGCACCCACGACTGTGGCCCAAAATTGTGTCCACGATGGCACCCACGATAGTGACCAAGACCGTTGCTCATGATCGTGTCCCACGATGGCACCCACGACTATGGCCCACGATGACACCTACGATAGTGGCCACGACCATGGCGCAAGATCGTGTTCATGATGGCACCCACGATTGTGGCCCGGGATTGTGTCCCATGATGACACCCACATCCGTGGCATATGATGGCACCCAGGATCTTGGGACAAATCATGGACGAGTCACTATCGTGGGTCACCATCGTGGGCTTATGAACATGAAACATCATTTGACATTTTTCGTAGAACTATTATAATTTTTTCCACATAACTCTGATTAAGACGAATTAGATATCTATGTAAAGCTCTTTCAAGTTCAAAGAGATCATATTAGAGGCCTCAAAAGTAAAAGAGATCGTTTGGGGGCTGAAACATGATTCTGAAGTATTTTACAGGAATTGGATCTGCTAGACGATTTTTAAATTTTATTTTTTGAAGAATCGCCTTAATGTCGAGACCTTTTTGCTGCGATTTTCTAAAAATTTATGATGTGGTTATTACTAATTAGTTATTATAAGGTGGTGTGAATTTTGCTTGTTGATATGTATATTGAACGACATGAACGACCTCTTTTAAACCAAATTAAATGAAGTTGTTTGAAGTTTTATAATTATAAGCAACATCTGTTACGCAGAAATGAAATTCCTCAAATCTATTTTTTCTTTTAATTTTCGGTATTTTTGTAAAAAAAGAAGATAAAAACTAATTAAAAAATAAAAAAATTGTTTAATTATATATGGTTTATTTTACTCGGTTCTGCCTTATATTATATATATTAAAAAATATGTGAAGTAGAACTCGATTGACCAATTATGTCAATAATAATGTTGATGGTTAGATTTTCTCTTAAAATTTAATATTGGAATATATGATTTTTTAAAATCATGATTTGATTGATGGATGATCACGATTGTTTTTTCAAATGGAATAATATTTTTGATGTCTCATAATATTTTTTCCATGATAATGCTTTTTTTATACAATAAGGAACGAACACACAAAAAAAAAAGTCTTAGGGTAGCTAAAATTGAAAATTTATGTCAAAGTAATATCTATAATATCAAAGTAATACATCCCGTGTCTCCATCTCTATATATACAATAATATTTCTTCTTTAATCTTACTTCTTATAAATTACAATAATGTTTTTATATATTAATAAAGTTTTATTCACGATTGACATATTAAATTGGTTTTCACCAGAATCTAGTCCAGAAACTTTAATGACAATACATACAGATACATGCCAACTAGTTGTTAACGGAACAAAGACGGAATTTTGAATTGAATGAGATGCTCCAATATCTTTCCACCTAATTAAACTAATTAATTTTGAATACCATACCTATCTCGTTGAGAAAATGCATAGGACATAATTTGTTGATATTTCGTTGCACTATTTTTTTATAGCATGTTGATGTTTTGTTATTTGAGCGATTTGTTATAATGTGAATTGGTCTCACATCTTGCTTTGGAATTGATAGAGACAAACAAGATAAATTATATATAACATAAATGTCAGAGAATCAAAGTTTGAACATTGAACAAAATGGATTTGAAATTGATAAATTGTGCAAAATTAAAACAAGGTTGTGTCTGTGTTTCATGAAACGATTTAAGTCATGTTACCAACTAAATATAAGTCTACATTTCATGAATTATGTGCGATTGCGAGATGATGGTGTTTTAAGTGAATGGATGGTGGATCCATGTTTATTTCTCCGATAACCACGTCAATTTTAATTTCATTTAATTATAAATTGGTATTATAATTGGAAACTAAAAAAATTACTAATATTTTTAAGTAAAGATTTAGAGACCATATTTGTGAACAACAAATATATAATAGCCATGTTATAAAACAATTATCCCTATTATTTATGAATCATCAATTGTGTGCGCGTTATCACTGCCGCGTTTGGACAGGGAAACAGGGCGGCCGCGTCGGGGCGGCATTAGTGGGGAGCTGGATCTCACTGCAGCCGCGATTTCAGCTGGGTGTGCGGCTAAATGCCGGGCTGCGGCCGCCGCGGCGCTGCAGCTCTTATTCGCCGCATTTCATATTTAAAAAAAAAAAAAATTGTGGTGCAGTGTATTGCAGATGTATCATGTATCGCCGACATCATTTATGCATGCATTATCATGCATAACATGATAATTGAGGATGAAGGAGTAGACGCGACTAATTGGGGCGACGACAAAGTCGGATCTAGCTCGAGAGTGGCCACCGGGAATCCATCTCAAGGTGCACCGCTTGAATTTCGATATTATCTGAGTCAACGTGCTTCTGTTCTCGAAAAACGAACTTACGGCTGACTCTAACAAGATCTCATCGATGAAATTTAGACATGCTCCAACTGATTTGAAGCAAGATCTCATCTATGTAATATTTATGAATTTTAATTATGTCATTTTCGATTTTTTAATAATGTAATTAGAATATGAAATTATGTAATTTGAAATTTTAATTGAGTACTTTTCAAATATTTTGGTGTACCAATATTTTTGCTGATACTCACCGCTATTATTCTTCCATTATTTATCCAATAGTTGAACTCCAACTTTTTTCTTTTCTTTTTTTGATTATTATTGTAATTACACTTCAATTGGCCTATTCTATTTTACTTGATCAGAAATCAGAATACGTGATTTGACCACATTGCTAGCATATAGTTATATATAATATTTTATTTCAGATGTAGCCTGCTCCAGTTGAAAAACAATACTGTATGTTTATTTAAGTATACAATTTCACGCGGAAGAGTGGAAATAAAATAAGAAGCAATTGAAGTTTATGATCGGAATTTAGATGAGATTTGTAATAAATGATTGGACTCTTAAAGATATAATAAATTGTCATGAACTTTATTAAAGTTGTTAAAATGACATGAATTCACATATTTAGGTTCGAATTATGATGTGGAAGACCTAATATTAATGTTGTATATTATATGGAAATTTTATAGAAGTTACTGAAAGTTGAATGACGTCATTCTAAGTTTAGGGAATGTCAGATTCAAGATAAGAATTTTTTTAACTCCTAAATTTAAAACAATGTCGTTTAGCTCTAGGTGGAATAGAGAATTTTCTTATAATATGCACATCAACTTCGGATTTTTCACGCCTTAGTCCACTATCTGAAAGTATAAGAAAAACTATTTTTTGCAACTTTCATAAAAGTTTAAGACATTTTCTCCGTCATTAGGGGTGTTCACGGTTCCGAAACTGCCGGTTTCGGTTTGGAACCGCCGGTTCTGGTTCCGACGGTATCGGAACCGTAACCGAACCACTAAGGAAATTGTCGGTTCCGGTTCCAAACCGCCGATTTCTGGCCGGTTTTTGGCGGTTTCGGTTCCGGGTTCCTGTTTTATCGGTTTTTTTTTTAGAAATTCAAGTTGAATTAAATAGGAACTCGAATACGAGTATAAGTAAATCAATAATTAACAAATTACAGACTACAGTAATGATTAATGAATAAGAGAAATTATATAACTGCACTTCTAATTATCTTAAATTTTAAGATAAATTGAATGTGCAGTTATATAATTTCTCTTATTAATATTGTAGTGAATATAATTGATAGCAACTAAACAAACAAGTAAGTAAATAAGCATAATTTGTACAAATAGAGAGAAATTGATAAGTAAAGATGAGAGAAATTAGAGGTAAAGAAAAGAGAATTCTTATTAATACAAGAGGTGTAAGTTGAAATGAGGATGATAAATGGGTATCTATAGATAAAATGAGTGAAATTTTTTGAATTTGAATTAGAAATAAAAAAAAAAAATCGGAAAACCGCCGGTTTTGCAGCAGAAACCAGCGGTTTCAGCCAGCTTTGTCAGCCTAGCCCCTGCCACCCTACCCCCTAGCCTACGACGCCAGAATCGCCAGTTAAACCGCCGGTTCCGGTTTCGAAAAATTGGAACCGTAACCGAATCGCCGGAACCGATTTTCCAGTTTCGGTTTAACCGTTTACGGCGGTTCCAGTTCCAAAATCGGAACCGGCGGTTCCGGTTCCGGTGCCTGATCCGGTTAAAACCGCCGATTCGGTTTCAACTGGGCATCCCTAGGGAAAGCAACTAAAATCCTAAAGTAAGAATTATTTTAGAATGATTGGAAAAATTGACATAAATATGCAACTTATAAAAGCATAGACAAGTCTATTTCTTCAATCGCAGCAAGTGACAGAATCAAACTTTTGTCGTTGGGGGTCTAAAATATATAATTAAAATCAAGCAAAATTTAAGCATTTACGTATATCTAAAGAATGCATACAAAAATTAAAAAATAGTTCCTTAAAGTAAAAGGGAATAGTAATGGTAAAATGATTTTTAAATATATCAAGACTACACAGTGTACATTATTTGATCCATAAATTTTCAAAATTAGAAAAACAACTTATGGAGCGGACAAAAGCTTAAGAAACCAATCTCAAAGAAGGTGTCAACATACATTGAGAGATGAAAGTCTAGAGATTCAATGCATTTTGCAATAAGTTCTTGCATCCACAATAGACATTCCCATTGATTAACACGTTGAAATATCATGTATCCAAATTGTGCGAATTAAGACACTCAGTGATACATACATCACAGAAAATACAATCAAGTCTGTTGTAAGAGAAACAATTAATAGACAACATTATCCAAATATCACAATTAGATAACTTAATCAGAGACGATATTAGATATGATAAGGATCGTATAATAATTTTTTATATATATGCAAAATAATATAAAAGGGAACACAAACTAATATTATTTATAGTTGTATTTATTGCTTATCTAATATCTAAACGCTTAGGTAGGTTTATGTATGATTGCCAATGTAAAAATAAAGTATTTTACAGTGCAAAATTAAAACGACGAAAACCGAGAAAAAAAATTACATTTTGACAGATTCTCGACAAACATAATAAAATTATTAAATAATTTTGAAATGAAAATTATGTAAATAAAAAATAACAAGGGAAAAAATTAGATATTGAAATAGCACTCGAATTGAAAATGACTTGTTTATTAGCTAAAAAATTTCAACGATCAGTAACCGATCTCATCAAATGCATTTCTTCATTGTGCTTTTTGTTTTAGCACAATCAATTTATTTAAACAAATTATATTTTAGAACAAACTAAATAATTTTGGCCAAAATCAAATTGTCAAATTAATTTAGAAGCATGTCTAAAGTAGCGATTCTTAGACAGCATCAATGAAGTCCATATTAGAATTTAGAAATTGAACATAGTTAAATGCTTGAATAAAATAAAATAAAATATGTCGAATAAATTTTTTGAGAAAACAACGACTAAAGCTTTATGAAATTACTAAAATACCCTAAAATTGTATTTATATTAAGGTGACATAATCATACTAGCAAGTCCAAAAATGTCCAACCTAAATCATCCGATCTTCTACATTTCCTATAAAAACTCATGTACATAAATTCACACACACATACATAGAGAGATAGAAAGGGAAAGAGAGGGGATGAGAGAAGGAACCTTACAATAACATCGGAGGAGCCATCGACGGACCATAGAATAATGCCTCCCTTCTGAATCTTCAAAACACTCAACGACGACGGCTGAAACACCACCCTATTGGTGGTGGCAATCGATATCCTCGAAAATCAAACCACGACGGTGGTTCTGCCGCTTACTCTGTAGTGTGGGCTCGCAATGACGGGGGGGAGGGGGCTGCAATAAGGGGCGAACGACAAGAATCCAACGACAATCATTCTTGAGAGAATGGGAGAGGCGGAAATGATTGCATAGGGTTTTAGGAGAATTTGGAGCGAAGAAAAGACAGATGATATTGGAGTAGAGTGAAGCAACCCGAATCATTAGGCCATCCACAACCTAGCCACAAAAATTCAGCCAGACCTCTATTATTCATGTGACAAGTCAAAATCTCAAATCTTATCACAAACACCAAAACTCAGCCACAAAAATCCAGTCAGACCTCTACTATTCATGGTCCCTCCATTTACTTTTTAAATTCATCAGTCTTTTATTAATCTCGAATTTCTTATATTTATTTAAATTGCGATATTTCTAAAATTAAAATAAATTATAAAATTTTGAAAATTACATAAACTAAATTTCAAAAATTACATAATTGAAATAAAAAAAAATAATAAATTGCATAATTAAAAATAAAAAACTACATAAATCTTGGAATGAAACTCGATGACATTGGTATTCATGTTGGTTGAGTATTGCCTAGAGGCGGAGACCTTCATTTGTTTGGCACCAAATTTAGTATCACCGGTGAACTTTGAGTGGCGTTGAACAATTTCTCACACCTCTTCGTACTTGAAATACTTTTTTCATCCTTATAAAAGGCTCCGAGAGCTTCTATTCGAAGATCATCCCAGCTTGAGCCACTCGGTTATATCTTCTGCAAATTGATGTAGTCGACGAATTTGGAGATAAATTTCTACACCCGGTCCTAGTGATTTCAGAGATGGTCGTAATCCCTCTAGAGTGCCTCAATAGGTTTCGTTTCGTGGTTGTATTTTTCTACGACCATTTCCCAGAAAACTCTGACCCTTTGCTGGTTGCTAGTCTGCGGGTCATCGGAGATGTCGATGAAGAGGCACACCACTACCTTCGTCTTATCCAATGAATATTTTTTTATGCCCTCCAATGAAACCATTTTGCTGCCTTTGGCTGGAGTATTTGCTTCGACCTCGCCGACGTTGTCGTTGCCTATGCGGATCCTTGAGAGGCCGACTATACTTTCGTTTGAGATTGTCATCAAAATAGACTGGGATGAATCAAAATTCCAAGTGGCATGATTGTTTGGATCCCAATCATTTTTTTGACAAAAATGTATGAATTATTGTTGTCATCATAGATCGAGATTGAAATTCAAAGGGTTGAGATTGAGATTGGGATCCATTAGCTTTGATTTAGAAAAATAGAAAGAAGAATGGATGAATTGACTAGAAAAAAAATGGATAAATTTGGATGATATTAGATATGTGGGGTATGAGATATTTATAGACGGGAAGATTAATAAAAAAACAAAAAAAAACAAAAAAAAAACAATTATTTGCACTCATCGAAAGTATTTAAAAAAAATGAAAATAAAGCCAATGGTCGTCTTAAAAAAAATTAAACAAAATTTTAAAAATGAAATTGTGCAGTAATAAAAAATAAATTAAAAATTAGAACCGCTCAGACGCACGTGCGCGCTGCGGCCGGACTGCGCCGTAGGCCACGCTCGCGGTGCACGCCACAGATCCCGATCCGCCCCTCTTCTTGCAATGCAACCACGCCTATCCACCTTCAGTCCGAGCATTTTCATGGCTGTACTGCGCATGCCCTTAGTTTGATTGTCTAATTCTTGTTAAGTGGAGTTTGAGATCATTAAGCATAATGGCCGTTCGGTTCAACTTGAGAAAACAAAAATGAACAGAACACTTTTCAATATGTTTGGTTCGGACCAAATTCCTTTGTTTGATTGATAATAACATTGATTTAATCCACAAATATTGGAATAGTTATGATTTGTCACATGAACTTAGAAATTCAAAAGACAATTTATGAACTTATGATTTTTTTGTTTTTTCCTCTGAAATCAATTTTCCCTAAAATCGAAATTGATTTGGCAAAATAGAAAATGATGTGGAAATAAAACGACATTATTTCCATCAAAATGACGTAGTTTTGATTCACACCTAAAATAAAGAAAAATGTAAAATAAAAATAATTTTCAAATCCTCTCCAACTAATCCTCTTCTTTTTCTTTGCTATCCACATCCCACCCCAGCCACCACCAAGCCCACTTCCGCCAGCGCCTAAATTAGCAGCAAAGCATAGCTAGGGTTACATCTCTATCTCTTTCTTTCTCTCTTCACTTGTTCAACAATAATGGCGACCGCGTCGATTTCTTAATTCTCATCTCTATTTCCACGAGTACAAAAGTTCAAAGAATTCAACGATGACAATCTAAATATCCTCTGCAATGCGATGGAGGATAAGGTTATGTGGCAGAAAGAAATCATCCCCGAAATCGCGGGGACGATTCTGCAGTGCGGGTCGGGAATATATATAAATGGAGCTGATAGTGAGAACTGCACATTTTAATAGTCAAAGGCACGATATCTACACAAGATTTCAGAAATAGGGTACAAGAATATGAAAACTGATTACATTTTAGGTGAATGGACAAAATTTTATATAGTGGGTGTTTTATATATTTTATAATATGACAGAAATAAATAATATTTTGCATCCAATCAAAATTACATCATGGTACGATAAATAATAAGATGATATTAATTCTATTTGATCCCTAAAAAGAATTTATACTATGATGAAAATTCTTGTAGTACATATTCGTCATATAAAGACGAGGGATTTAAATGTTACACATTATTTAAATACATAATCTAATTTCCATTTTTTACGAAAGTTAAATATAATTATATATATAGTACTATGTATAATATATATTTTTATAAAACCAACATTTTACATCATATTTATAGAGTATTAGGCGTTATAACAAAATATTTCCACACACATACATTCATTAGAAAATTAAAGCACTTGATCTAAATAGTGAACAATGAACGTTAACAAATGAATCAGAGTGGCGCAGCGGAAGCGTGGTGGGCCCATAACCCACAGGTCCCAGGATCGAAACCTGGCTCTGATAATTATGAGATCAAGCTTCTCTTTCCAATTTTCTTTTGTTTATATAGTTTCCATTTCCATTTTCATTTATTTTATTTTATTTTATTTATTAAGTTAATGACACATACATACGATATCAAAAATCTCATTAAACTAAACTCAATTTCAGTAGGTTTTACCGAATCGAGTATTAAATCTACACTTTTACACATAAGTTATTCGGCCTAAGCGGGTCCAAACCTACCACCAAAACTTCTTGAGGTTGGTTTGGAATTGCTTTGCCAGGTTTAGCCCCAATTCCTCGACATGGCTTGCCGTCCCATCTTGAATCTTTTAATCGAGACTGAGCGGATGCTTCCGGCCCCACCCACATTCGTGACCAGAACTGGATTAATATATGAATGCCCGAGTATTCATCCCTTCATATGACAAGGTACCTCATCACATGTCATTAAACATTTTGACATTAATAACATCGTTCTGAAATGCCTTTGTGAATCCTAGTAAATGTTTAATTATTATATATGTTTGCTGGAGGTTCGTTG
Source organism: Monilaria moniliformis (assembly GCA_034509125.1). Lineage (NCBI taxonomy): Eukaryota > Viridiplantae > Streptophyta > Magnoliopsida > Caryophyllales > Aizoaceae > Monilaria > Monilaria moniliformis. The sequence continues at coordinate 27,741 of JAYDZE010011779.1, forward strand.
TATCTTATTTCATGCTTTAATTTCGTGTTTCGTTTCATTAGTGCACAATAAGTAGTTAGCATGACAACCGGGTGAAGAACACGTGAATCCTGGAAAGACGATTTCACACTGAAGCTATGGCGTTGAATACTCGAGAAGACTTATTTACCCTTTGGTAGAGGAGGGCGAAGAGACGAAAATACCCTTAGCATGGATGTTCTTATAAATAGTGCTTATTTTTTTCATTGAAAACAAGTTTTTTCCATTTTACTTAGTAAACATGCTCAACTTCGGCGATGTGAACTCAACACTGGTTTTCTAGCTGTTGCGAAGGGATATCTCGACGGCTGCGCTTTCTTTTATCGCCCCACGAGTCGACTATGTGAGTGTCGGCTCATTATTTGGTTCCATGTGTAAGAAGTATACTTGTCAAGTGGGCCGGGTTGGCCCAACCAGGCCCAAGCTCGGTGAGGCTCGGTGAGGCCCAAGCCCATGTCTAAAACGGTCTGGGCTGGGCCAGGCTTTTTAAGATATATCTGGACCCAGCCCAGGCCCAATTGGTAAGTGGGTCGCGGGCTGGGTTAGTCTGGGTCGCGGGCTTGAATTTTTGTAAAAATTGTAAGCAACTAATTCATTTGTTTTGCCAATTATAAATTCATATTTCATTTCTTATTATTTGTTAAAAATGCATAAAATATATAAAAATACATAAGAGAAAATTATAAATCCATAAAAATTAGCTAATTCGGATAATTTTGTCAATCATAAGTAAAATTTGGATCTTGATTACTTGAACAGTA
>JAYDZE010011780.1:0-10342 GCA_034509125.1 Monilaria moniliformis
CATACGGTTGCCATCATTTTCACGGAACACTGACTTGTGAATTAGAGCTTTATATAAGTGAATATCTGACACAGACTTGGCATCAGCTACAAAGAAGTGGAAGTGCGGTTTTTGCAAGAAACTCCTGGGAGAGACTTAATCGATGAAAGTGGATTAACCGGTAAAATTCTGTCATTGTATGTACATGGAGTTTAAATTATCAAGGCGTTTTGCAAAGCCAATTTTTCCTCTGAGAAGTTGCTGGCTGATTGAATTGCATATAGAAGGCAATGTTGTGACTGAGGAAACTTGTTCCCTTAATTTTGCCTGCTTGTGAGGACACGTTGTAAGGCAGTGCTAAGAAAAATCTGATATATGTTAGCTCATGAAATTTTTGAAGGGGTTCACGCTTTTCATTGCTGCCCTGTTTTAATGTGGCATTTGGAAACTTCATTATGCATATCTGCAAGAAGAAATCTTAAATCTGAATGCCCATCTAGTTGTTCAATTAATATGAATCACCATAGGGTATGGATACACAAAACAGATGTTTTTTATTTGAATATTTGCAACCGTTATATGCAAATGTACTTTATCCATGGAAGAATTGCTATATTTAGCAATCCTCAATAGTATCGAAATGGGCCAGTGAGCATCAATCCAAAACAGAGACCAAAAAGGGTGCCCAAAAGTTGCAGCCTTGCAGGAACATTCCCTTCAACGCCAAACCATATCCAATCAACGGCACTACTCAAACTGAACATCGCTGCATATATCAAACATCCCGCAAAATGCCACCACCGCGTCGCCGGTTTCGACGTAAAATGGCCAGAATTCTTCCATGCTCATGAAATTCATGTCTGATTCCAACTGCGCCCAGATCGGAATTGTTATCAAAATCGAATCTTTTAGGGCGGAGTTGACGGTTGGAGAAGGAATTCGAATTGGGGACTTCGGAATTAGCTCTGCCAAATCGTGAATTCTCTGTGATTTTGAGTCGCGATTCTTTTTCCTTTTCTTTTCTTTTTGTTTAGCATCAGCTATTGCATATTGTTTATATTTGTGAAAATGCATTTCTTGTGAGATCAATTTCTTTTTAATCGCAATCAATTATTAATAATTTATGAAAGTTACTTTAGCAAAAATACACCACATATCATATTCGTATTAATCATAAATTCCAACAGGATATCATGTGGTAATAATTCTATTTATAGAAAAATCTATAACCGCAGAAGCACAAATAAAGCCTAATTATTGCCACACTATAAAGGTCGTTACAAATAAATCAACCATACCTACCACATTAATAATTTAAAAAGTTAAAATCTAACAAGACAAATATCTCCATCAAAACCTAAAAATATGGACTAATCTGATCCTAGATATTGGCCTTTTCGCCAAGAATGATAAATAGAACAGCTTGCAATATACAAATATACAAAGAATAGAAGCAAAAATAGACACAATTCTACATTTTTAAGAATATCATATGAATATATTTACTTAATTACCCTATTATATGTTACTTATATTATAATTCTAAATCACATTAGAGATATTGTCATAATCTAGAAGACTCTTTCTCCAGTAGCATAGAGATTCCAGAATATGGCTGTAGCAAAATAAAGACATGCTGTAAGAGTTAAGAATGCCTGAAATGAACCTAGCCACTGCACAAAGAATCCTGTCCCAATTGTGCTGATGATTGCTGCCAGTGTTCCTGCAGAATTTGAGATCCCTGCAAAAGAAAGCTCGTTCATTAGGCTCGATCTTAGTTATATCATCGCGTGAGTGAATGGAGAGGTGGATAGAATATGAGTGCGTACCATGGAGAAATCCTGCACATTGTGGCGCGATATCCTGAACAACAAAACGAGCAGAACCAATTTAGCCGTGAAGGAAGTTTGCTGTCGTGTAGAGACTGTGATGCAATGAAGCAAAAAGAACACTTACTTGCATGTTGAGTAGAAAGCCGGCTTGACTGAAAGAGCTCAGGCTGAGGGCTGCTGTTAAGAATACAGCTGCAGTTGTAGGAGTTCGGACGTAGTTTAAGCAAAGCAATGCGATCCCGGGGCCAATGAAACCAATTGACTGTCATAAGCAGAGTGTCAGCATGTTCGTATTACAGCCAGAAGGTCGAGTTAGGAAACAATATCAAGATCAACGAGTAGCCTGAGGTTCGTTTCATGTTATAGGGCATTTACCTGCATGATTTTCCTTGCTGACGTGGTGGCGTAACCTGATTTGATCAAGTAGTCCGATGCTGCCCCAGCGATGTAGCCTGAGAGCGCCATTGTTCCCCAAGGAACTGCACTGAACCAAGCTGCTTGCTTCAAGTTCACATCGAACACCTAACATTTCAGCAGAAGATGTTTTAGCAACATTACTATCATTAATCAACGATCTGCGATTATAAGACTAGAAATCGTGTAGAAATAGATTTGGTGGAACTTACAGTTTTGAAATAAACAGGCATCCATGATAGAAGAACAAAGTAGCCCTGCATTGAAGAGCACACTCGACGTTTATTATGTTACTCGAGAGAATATCATTAGTTCATCACCATGAGAGGTTTAACTTCACAAATGGGCAGGAAAAGGAAATAGGGACGGACCCAGTTATTTGTGATATTAGCAAAGATTATAGCCCATGTTGGCAGCTTGGATAGGAGATGCCTTAGTGGTGGAGAGCTGCCCTTGATGACAGAGGAATCGGCTTTCCCAGCTTGGATCAACCGCAGTTCAGATTTACTGATTGATCCGCACTCTTGGGGGTCATTTGTGACCCTAAAACTCCACGTAACCAACCAAAGAAGCCCGAGGACAGTAAAGAGTACGAAAGGGCCAGAAATTCCTATAGATTGCATCAGCAACGGAGCCAAGACCAACCCCACTACGTTTCCGAGCTGGAATCCCCCCATAGATAATCCAACAGCAGTAGCTCTTTCGTGGTTTGGAAACCATCTGTTAGGAAATACACAGTCAAGAGCAGCACTATCTTTATAGCAAACTTGATGATGATCATGAAATTTGTTACTAATCTGCTTAGTAACAGTTGAATATCCAAACCAAATGTAAATAATGAACAGGAAATTTATACGTGTGTGCTTATTTCTAACAAATAGGTAGGAATCGTTACCGTGATAGAAGGTGATTCATTGCAGGTAAAGCTACGCCTTCGGCCAGTCCAAAGAAGGCCCGGACAGCTAAGAGGCTATTTGTCGAGTGATTTGCTGCCCATGGAGTAAGAAGAGTTGCTAGCGACCACAATGCTGCACCCCATGCAATAACTTTTTTCCCTCCATATCTGTCGACCAATGCTCCTCCAATAACTGAGGAAAACATGTATCCCCACAGAAAGGATGACTGCGTGCAGAAGTAGCAACATGTGATCAGTAAAGTACTCATTTTATCTGATTGCAGTGCAATTTATATGGCAAAAGGCACGTTGAGAAGCACTTTGCTGAGTATAAAACTTAATAAAAAAGCAGCCTGATGCACTAACAACTCCCAATCCATGAAAACTAACATCTCTTTTACAACATTCTTCTCCAAATCTACCACACCTCACATAACAAAGATACTCCTTGTTTGGTTGGTTGAAGACTGAACAACACATACATGCCATGTTAATCTACCTCTCTACCTCCAACGCAAACAAAATCGCCTAACTCAAATCCCATCAAACGCCAATAATTATGTCTCGTTTGTTAGTTATGAAGGCATTGAATAGATAAATTTTAGCACACTAGTTTTACTTAATTCTCAGCCATATATTCTCACCAAAAAATTGGGAGTCTTTCCCTTCCCATTCCCATTTTATAACTTGTAAAATTACAGGGACTAGTATTATTGAAAGATTGGATATATAATCTATTCCACGTCACATATGTTCAGTTCTAGTCTTCCAAAATGAGCTGTGTATTATCTCAATTTTTGGCATTCTTAGAATTCAACCCTTTATGATCACCATATCCTACACCTACCACCTTATAAGACCATTGAGCAGAGCAGAGCAAAAGACAGCTGGTGTTCATTTATCAATTCTTGAAACATTTAGGAAAATCTCTCAACTCTAGCCAAGTAATTTTAATGTAATTTTAGCATTTTAGATATGCTATAATATGATTTTAACGTAATTTTAAGATTTTAATTATGTTATTTTTAATAAAATTCATATTTCAATTAAATCAAAAATTTAATTTAATTAGAATATATAAAATTAAAAAAAAAAATATTGAAAGAAAAGAGATGCATAAGAGATAAATTTGTGAATATTAACTCTTAAGTAAGAGAAATGATAGAAAGTAAAATAAACCCAACTAAAAATAATTAAAAAATAGCTAAAAATGTGAATTAAATGCGGTTACGAAAATACAACAAACTACCACCCCTCGTTTCTCAACAACCTCAAAAACACCTAACCAAGTGAAACACGACAAGCCAACAACCAACAAGAAATCTAACTCTCCAAATGTGACGGCTACGACTTAAATTCTCTATTTAATGAAGAAAATTAGGAAATGACGGAGTCTTTTCACGCCGGCCCCACCAAATCCAACTAAGGGTTCAGACAAGTTCACCCCATTGTTCCTTTCATTCACCGCAAAAAATTAACCAAAAAATGTTAATTCTTGGGTTATTCGATGAAATTGATGGTTACGTGTCGGTCGGAATTCAACGAAAAGTTATGATTTAAATGACAAATATCTTAACAACATCGTTTTGAAGAACAACATTTTGTCCACGTCCAAAATTTCGGCTGACATGTCACCACCAATTTCATTGAAATTATGATATGTGAGATAATTGAGAAAATGTCGAAAGTTACGATTTTATATTTCAATTTCAAAAGTTATAGAATTTGATCATAAGTCAACGAAATTTTTTGATTTAAATGTCAATTATTCATTAATTGAAAAAAGAAAAAAAATATTGCAAGAAAAAAAAAAAAAAAAAACTCTGAAAATTGGTATAATTACGCAAAAATAATAACTTTTTTAGTAACTTGTTGCATGCGACATTTTTCTTTCCAAAATATAGTTAAAAAAACTAAGTGAAAAGTTGAAAGGTTACCTGAACAATGCCCAAGAAAGCAGTGGACCAACCATATTTGGTGGCGAGAGGAACGACGGCGACAGACATCACAACTCTATCTGCATTGCACAGACACATCACCGCCGCCACCAGTGCCACCACTTTGAACCTCTCCACCGCCACAAACCCGCCTTCCTTCCGCCCAACAAACAGCCCCCTTTCTATCCCCTCCGCCGTGCACCTCACCGGACCGCAGACCCTCCTGCTCTCCCTCTCATTCTCCTCCAACCGAATCGCCGGCGGCCTTTCGCCGTACGTCGTCGAAAAACTGCGCCAGTTCTTGACTTGTGAATTCGGGAACGAACGAGACGCCGTGAGACCAACCGGTCCCGAATAGGCAGCGGGCCGGAGAGAGGGCCTTGGGAGAGCGGGCCGGAGATGAGACTTTAGTGGCGCGACGGCAGCCATTGTAGAAGGAGGCTATGGTTTCTTGGAGAAAAGCTACGATTTATGGTAGCGTAGAAACTATATATAATTTATGAATATCATTAAAAGCGATGGAAATATTTTCTTGTGATTATTCAATAGTGAAATAGCCTTAAAAAAATTTAGGCACCAAAACAGAAGGGAGTTGGTGAGTTTGAGTTGGTAAGCTTCAAACATTGGATAGTAGACTAGTAATAGTAACGTGCAACTAACAAAATTTATTTAAGCCCACTACGACCTATTTATCCAAATTTTCCAATAAAAAAACAACTTAATATATATGTGTCGAAGTTGCGGTGCGAAGTGGCAATGAAGAGCGAGAAATGTTGGAAATGAAGCCACGTTCATCAAGGGCTCTGCCATTTGGAATTAGGGATTATGGTAGTGAGGGTAATATATATCTATTGAGTAAACCTTAATTTATCTCTCAAAATAAATAAATAAAAACTTTAATTTAAACTTGACATTAAGCATTAAATGAAGAGTACAACAGGGGCAATGTGTCTATGACAAAAAATTTCATCCTCGTATCTATGATATAAGTACAAAATTTATTTAATACAATTTAAACCTTCTAAATTCATAAATTTAGGGAATAATTCTGAGTTATCATGTGGCCAGGTTGCCATTAATTAAAACTTTTGAAGAAAAATCTGGCTTTAATTGTACGGGCATGTATCAGCCACATGGGGTGGTTTGTGTAATTGGTTCTTTAATATGATCTCGCTAGTTAATCTGTCATAACATTATGTATTAGTAATTAATGTAAGGCCGATTATCGATTTGTTAAGTAAAACGGCGTGTATTTAGCTTGATAGTTTGCTCCTCCATTTATTCCTTATATAAATTCATTAAGGAAAGTTATATGAATATTTAAATATACATTCACCAACGCCTTCTTCGAAATTGAGTTCATATTAATATATTTGCGTATTGGGAACATGTTCACCAAAAAGATTGTTGCTGCTTTTTAGGGGCAGAAGTAATTAATATTTCTATTTGATGGTTCTTATTATTATAATTAGGGATGTCAATTTAGTCCAAAATTTATGGGTTGATTTGATTAACCTAATAATCTGTATTTCTATTTGATGGTTCTTATTATTATAATTAGGGATGTCAATTTAGTTCAAAATTTATGGGTTGATTTGATTAACCTAATAATCTGATAGAGTTAGGGTTGAAATTTTTCAATTCGAATGACCCTAAACTAAATAGCCCGCAACTGGATAGAGTTAGCCTAAAGATAGCCCGCAACCCATAGGGTCAACCTGAAAATTAGCAAGTTCTCGTTATTTAGTTTTCAAACTTCATTAATTTATTATTTTTTCAACTTTTGAAAGTTAGTATAACAAGATTTTTTTCAAATGTATGTGAAAAAAACATTTTGATTAAATATTTGAAGTTATGTTCATCATTTCACTTTTCAATATTTTACTAGAACATTTATAAATTGTTTAGATTTAAAAATTAAAAAAATGATAATCTATTAAGAAAAAATGTATTTTCTTACTTTTCTAAAAGCTATCTATTAGTTTTGAGTTGAAATGATATTCATTTATTGATGTATTTTTTGTTACAAATATACAATTTCCAAAATTAATATATTAATTAAAAAAATTATAAATTTTTTTGAGCCCGATTGGCCCGATGTGTTAGCCGCAAACTCGATAATTTAGGGTTAGGGTTGAGAATTTCTAACCCCAAAAAATTACAATACGAATGACCCGTAACCAAATAGCCCGACAACCCGATATGATCGGCCCAAAACCGAACGAATTAGTCCGATTGACATCCCTACTTGTATTATAAGGTTTGTATACATTGATGAATTTCCTTCGTAATTTTTATCTTTTCTAATTTTGCTAGTCAAATTTCGGAAGATATCGAAAAGATTCATGATTTTTTCAACAATAACAAAATGTTTGATTAATTTACTGTACAAATATCTTATCCAGACTTTAAAAAACACATAAAACTAAAACTACACCTAATTCCATATATAGTGTTGCAAATGGCAAATTTTAGAAAGCCCATGACATAATATACAATCAATTTAAGATTTATGTCTGAAACCTATATAGAAAAGTACCATCTAAAGAGTGTCATATCTTGTCTCGTTGCAATTTAATTGTAATCATAGTGTTATATCTGGTCTCATTACATACATATATTATTAAATGTAATAACTTTTAGAATATTTATAAATATACATAATTATGTATACATAATTAGAGTAATCTTGTCATTTTCCATAATTTGTGGAAATTTAGATATTAATTCATTTTTTATGAATCTTTGATTTACATATTTACCTTCTTTGGTAATTAAGAAATGGAATATTTCCAATTCCAATTTCAGAAATGTATTTTTTTTTTCTTTCCTTAATAAACAGATACTCCACTTATTTTCATGAATTAATATAAATAATACCATTAGTGCATTGATGGTTTATATCTCCAATGCGTTTTTAATTTGTTAGCTTTTTTTTTTCTCTTTCTCTATTTTTCTTATAATTTAATAATTAATATGATACTCAATATGCATATCAAAATGAAAATTAACAAAAACCTTAATTTATTCCCAATTATTTAAAATTCAAAATTGATTTTGTAAATAAAATTTTATACTCCTATTATTTTCTAAAAATTTAGTCCCAATTATTTAAATTACTAGACCAATTTATTTGAATAGTTTTTCTTTTCCCTTCTTTCCTTTTTTTTCCCTTTGCTTTATCTTTCCAGTTATAGTTTTTTCATTCAGTTCAAAATTTAAGGAAAATATGTATATACAATTTATGTAAGTTTATCTTTATTCTTACTTTTAATAGTATTCTATTTTACACTTATTGCGGTATCATCCACTCCATCCATAATCACCTAAAAAGAGATAACGTTGACCAAATTTTAAACCATGCACAATTATGGGAATGAATATTGCAAAAGTTGTTGAACAAAAATGTAAGCTTCAAAGGGTGCCATTTGTTTTGGTTTAAGTGGAAATGTCTGAGACATAAAACAACATTTCATTATTTTGTAGTCTAAAGTTTCAGGTAGTGCCCACTTTAAATTATATTTCATGATTTAACTTTTTCATTGGGTGGATTACATATATATATATATGTATATATGTATGTATGTCGGCTGTCTTTTTTCTTTGTATCAAATTCTAGTGATGAGTTCTATTGGAAAGACAAGAATTATAATTTATAAGAAATTTACAAAATTTTGTAAATGAGAAAATATTTTAATCAGTCTATAAATATGCTAAAATACTTTGTTTATTTATTTACTTTTTGTAATTTTGTAATGTATTTGATTGTGAATTTTCCAATTACACCGTTTCTCCTTTTCTTCTCTGCGGGGCGTTCTTTGTGAAGAAACTATGGCCACCGCATGTAGACGTGCTCCAGATAGAAAACTTTGTGTAATAAATTCAACAAAGAAAACATCGACAATAATCGTTTTGTCGCAATCTCGTTCATTCCGCACATAGTAGGGCTGAATTATTTAGATTATTTAGTTTTATATTTAGATTGATTTATTGTAGTGTAGGACAAATTGCAGTATTATGATTAAAATAAAAATGTTAGATAAATTAGAATTTTTTTTTAATAATAATGCATAAAATTGAAAGCAAAGAAAACTAATTGAGTAATAATTTTTGTGTGGGAACTTTTAGATTTTTTTATTATAAGATTGGAGGATGATTAAATAATCGATCCAACTTTAGGTGATGAAATAATTATCCAATTGGGTTACTAGGTACATACCAAGTTATCCATTACACATCTAATTTACAAACCAAATATTTAATCAAGTTGAATTATTTTATCTATCATGCTTTACAACTCAAATCAAGCGTTTTCTTATTGTACAATAAGCTAGTATTTTGTTTTGATCTTTTTACCACTTCAATCGTTATAGTTACTGCGCATGAATGAGTTACAATTAGTGTTTTAAAAATCGGACCGGATCGGATCGGACCGGCCGGTTCGACCGCGAGCCGGCGCGTTGTTCGGTCCGATTTGGTCATAAAAATCGTTGAACATTTAGACTGTTGTGAACTGGTAAAACGGTCGTTCGATCGTGAACTACCAGCCGATTGAACCGATTTCACTTATTTTGTACTTTTCGATTTTTTTAGCTTTATTATATAAATCAATGTGTTGAATTTATACATAAAATAGTTTGTAGCCTAGTGATTGAAAAAACGTTTTGTAGCAATAGACACTCGAGTTCAAAATCCATTTGTCATTTTCGTTTTTTTTTCAAATCTTTCGCTTTTTCTCGGTCTAATTTTTTAATTTTTCGTTCTTTTTGAATTAATGTGATTTATTTACTTATCACTTTTAAAATTTGCATTGGTTCCAAAATGAGCAAAATGTTACAATTTTTAATTTTTTATGAAACTCATATTTTAAAATTATTCGCATACCAACTTAATTACGTTATATAAATAAATATTCATAATTGTAAATTTATATAAAAATAATAAAGAATTAAAAAAATATAAAAGATGATATCCATGAATAATGATAAGGGAAGAGCATGTAAGGGCATGCTTTTGTGGATGTTGGAAAAAAGTTGTGGGACGCATGAATTTTCTTAGAATAATGCAAGATATGGGTATCCTATTGTGGATGCCTTGAATATTTGTTTGATTGTGGCGAACGGCCGCGGTTCATATATGTTGATTTATAAATTTGTAGACTTATTGACATTTAATATTAGGGATAATTGCCATTTAAATCATAACTTTTCGTTGACTTCTGGTCAATCCCATAACTTTTGAAATTGGACCATAAAATCATAACTTTTGACATTTTGTGAATTGTT
>JAYDZE010011791.1:0-10342 GCA_034509125.1 Monilaria moniliformis
GAAATGCACCAGCCGGGAATCGAACCCGGGTCTGTACCGTGGCAGGGTACTATTCTACCACTAGACCACTGGTGCCTAATGAAAACCTAGGCAAGGTGTATTATAACAAAAACAAAATTTGTGTAGAAACGATCAAGATTCATATACAGTTGTCATAAACATGTCAACTAGAGAAATATATGGCTGAACACAATGAAAATTCAGACAATAACAACATATCATATTATATCAGCACAAAAACAAATACTTACTATATAATACAGTCATCTACTAGAAATTGACTTGTGAGACTAAACATAAAATACATTAGCGGGTAGTTAGTTTTCCATCCAACCGAAATCACCTCTCAATCACATCAAAGAATAGCCAGATACCTTTGAAAACCAGCTAACATTAAAAAATGCAGAACTAACTACTGTGATACTATGCAGTTGACATTTCAAGCTTAGAACAACCTCACTTCCTAACAAATTCAAAGGGCCACATATATTTGAGATCAAAGATTTCGTGGGAAGAAGAAGTTCAATCTATCTCAGCAGTCTCAGAAATTTGTTAGCTTGTAGTAGCAATCGTTTCCAGATAGCAGAATCTGGTAGCCGTCACCACAAGGGTACTTGAAATGGAGGATTAGGCCTTCTCCACTCTTCTCCACAAACACAGCTTCTTCACACTTTTCCTGTAAAGTTACACCACCAAATTCTTTAATAACAGGAAATCAACATCAATATAATGGAATTATAAGACTGCATTCTGAGACTCATATAAAAATGTTCATATCTAACATTTATATGATGACAAACAGTAAGGCAATATGAGCGTGCTCTGAGCTACAATGTACAATAACAGAGTTCAACTGAATATGAAGCTCAAGCTGCATAAATCCATACTTGAGGAACATAAAAAACAGTAATTAGTATTTAATAAAATGTAACCAGAAATATTATGATTTACGATAAAAGATCTAACACCTCAACCAATATGGCAACATCAGTACAATGAAACATGCAGATGGACTGCGGGAACATGAGCGTAGGCCTCGACAACGAATAGGGGTGTGTCACCTACGACAGAGAAGCAAACTCAACCCTCTAGGATTTGTGAAATTTCAGAGTGATGGAGAGAATCCAAAGTGAAAAACAGACATAACAGAAACGGAAATAGTATATGCAGAAGCGTCCTACCAACTGAAAGGCTTAATGTTGATTCTTCTGGCTTTTCTAGCATTGTTAGAAACTGTATTTGTAGATTGAGGGTGTTGTTCTTTAACATCAAGCACATTAGGACCCTTCAATTTTAGACGAATTCAATACATTTAACAAGGGAGTTATGAACTGAGTTAATTCAGAGTAAATGCCAACATATTCCTAACGATTTGACAATAATAGCTCAAAGAAGAGATTCTTCTATATTTAATCAAGTCATATTAGTTCTGATACAAATATCTTGTTTATCCCAAAAGCCTATCACAGAGAACTACTATTTACTACGTTATCTCAGTTAGTCTCAGGGTTGAAATCGAAAATGATCGTAAAACCTCATCATCATCTTCTTCAGCGGCGATCTCTCTCAGTCGCTCCTTCATTCTCTTCAACCTCTGCAGAATTTTACAGATTAACCAGAGAAAAAAAAAATCAACACATTTGTAAAGAAAAACCCTAACCTTAGCACTGGGATTCTCTCCGCAGCTGGGAAGCCTAGAAGGGTTCCTCCTGGCCGGTAGGCGCGGCGGAGTGCCGGCGGCCAGGTTGAAGTCAAGAATCGGAGCCGACACTGTGCGGTACAGTGAAGGCGCCGTTTCCATTTCTTGACCAACACTTACAGTTGACATCTCTTGGCGCGGAATTTCCAACGATTATGGAGAATATATGGGCTCGGAGGTAGTGCGGCAGAGTGGCGACGGCGGTGCGGCGGTGAAATACTGAGGAAGCGAGATTTTATTGTAGCCGAATAGGTCGTGAGAGGAAGGAGACTGTCTCTTGCCGGAGTTTCCGCTGGATACGGCGGCGGTGGCGGCCTGGCAGGCGGGCAGAGGTGGTGCAATTCTTGATCACCCATCTTTATGATTTCGGTGCAGATTATTTTTTGATCAAGAACTGAATTTTTCTTTATGATTTCAGTGCAGATTACGTTTTTGACCGAGAACTGAATTTTTCTAGATTTTCGGAGAGGAGGAAAGAAAAGCACCAACTCTGCTGTGTTCAAATTCGTCAAATTAAATTTTCTAACAAAAATAGAAATATCTATTTGACCAACTAATTAAATGGCCAATATATATTTTAGATAAGTACAAATATTGCCTGATTTTTTGTTAAATGAGAGAATAAAAATACTATTTTATATAAATTTTTATTTGATGAAATTTTATTAAAATTCAATGTGGGATTAAAAATAAAATATATAACATCAAGTGATTAGATGGAGGATTTTAAAAAAATATGAAATAAAATTCCACTAAACATTCCTTTAATTAAGTACTCGAAAAAGAAAATTATTTTATTATACTAATTAATAGTTCATGATTTTACCAAAAACTGGATTAACTTATCATATGAATCGTATTTGAAATTTTAGATATTAGTTGCTGTTATATATTTATTTCTGATTGTTTTCGTTTAATTAAAATAGTTCAACTACAACATAATTATGCTTGATTTCTTTTTAAAATGAGATCATAAAAATACTCATTTACATAAGTTTTCATTTGATTAAGTTTCATATAACATCAAGTGATTAGATAGAGGATTTAGAAAAATGTGAAATTAAATCTCATCAATACATTACTTTATTTAAGTATTCGAAAAAATTGATTTATTATACTAATTAATATTTCACGATTTTATCGAAAAATGGATTTACTTATTATCAATCTTCATATTTGAAATGTTGATATTAGTTGCTGTTATGTACTTATATGTTTTCGTTAATTTATAATAGTTCTTTAGCTTTTTATATTGTTCCAAAATTTAAAGATAAAAATTGTCACTTGTCAAATTAAAGATTCGTAGGGATTATTATCTATCTGCCACCTTGAAATTTTTATATTTTAATAAATTACCCTAACTTGATAATTCATTTTCTTATCTTATAGAATTACAAGGAAATGTAGAATATAAATTTCTTTTTTATATAGGTTTTTCAATTGATAATGATACGTATTAAAATTTTGATGTGGGATACAAAATCATTACATATATATGAATTGAAGATGTATAAAATAGGATTTTAGGAGAAATAAGAATATTTGAATATAGTTGTGCCACATATGATAGAAAAACATTGTGAATGCATGAATCACTAATTGTATTAGGTTATGATATGATGATATATATTACTAAGACACGTTGGCTTTCTTTGAGAGTTAATTTCTTACTAATGATGATAGTTTTTTAAATATTGTTCAAAACTTAAATCTATATATGTATTTATATTTTAAAATATAAATATACATGTTATATCACTATTAGATGTTTAATGTAAGGGAAATATGTAATATATATAAAGTGTATTTTTTTTAAATAGCATATGGATCTGATACTCGTTGTGATTGATAATTTCTAATATTCCCGTAAATTCGTGTGTCTAAACTTGACTGTCCGATTTGAGTGACGTTCGGTAACACTTAACAGTAATAGCTACATCTTTTTATTTATTAATAATGATACTTTTGAAAATGTGTTTATATGATCAACTTAGCATGTGATAGGTTGAAAATTAGTTTTGCAATATTTTGGAGTGTGACATCTTGCATATTGTAATTCATTTTTGGGCAAAGAAATATGTTACTTATGAAAGTGGAATCTTTAAACAACAACAAAAAGAAACAGTCAAATTCATTTATCCAAAAGAAAGTGGAGGAAAAAGAAAAAAAAATAAAAATGGACTGCACCAGCCGGGAATCGAACCCGGGTCTGTACCGTGGCAGGGTACTATTCTACCACTAGACCACTGGTGCTTGGTGTAAATTTTAGTAAGGTTTACTTAAATATCACTAACTCCAAAGAATGAAAACTTGTATGGGACGTTTCACCAGAAACGATCTAGAGTCAGCTACAAAATATACTTACAATCTCCTTGATGTTTATCATTAAAAATATGTCACTGAATATTTTTGGATCCAGCCCATCCCAACGCGAGAAGGTCCGATCTTAAACAGATTGAGCTCATACCCGAATTCAACCCATTTTCGACCATTGCAACATACAAATCTTCCTCCCATTATCTTGGAGGTCGTTCATTGGGTACCAAAAACTACTTCAATGTACAGAGAGACTAATCAATACTCACTTTTCTATATTGAGACATAAACCATGAAAATCCACACAACATACAACTCATGATGCATTCAACGTCATCATCATCTACAACAATTTCTCTTTGGCCTTTACCCAAACCACAATTTCAATTCCATGATGGGATAGCACCAAACACGAACTCTCACTCGAACAAGTACGACGAAGAATCGAGGCAAGAAACCTGCTGCCTCTTACGAGGGATAAACAGTTGCTCAGCAGACTCCGCCAATGCAGAAACCTTCTCAAGAATATCGCTCAAAGCTGCATGAACCGAACTGACCACACCGTCCCCTTCAACTGACGTGATCAAGAACGCAATCTTCACCCTGCTTCCCAACGTGGATATCTCAGACTTCAGCACTTGAACCGGGAGGCTTTTGATCACCTGCTTCACATCAGACAGCAGATCAGGCCAGTGTTCACAGCAGAGCGAAGCCCTAAGCAAGAACGAGCCATCACCACTATGATTCTCAACTGTTTCGACTTTTACTTCATCCGTGTCCATCGGGATGTGCAGGCCTTCGCTGGCTTGTGATGCAGTTGCCCTCAGTTGTTTTATTTGGCTCACGACTTCGGCTAGTAGAGTCGCCTTGTCCATCTGCTTATTGACAGAAAATAAATTTCATCAAACTCAGAAAATTATAAGATTTGATGACAAAATTATATGTTTTATTTAAATATCAAAGGCATTATGCAACATATCAATTTATGTGGCAGTCAAACCTAAACAACTATAGAAGCAGTTTTTCAGGTCAAGTATAAAAGAAAAGGCAAAAACTTTGTTTCCTTAAAATTATCATAAACATGTCAACTAGAGACATATATGGCTGAAACACAATGAAAAATCAAATTAGACAAAGTCGTAGACTGACAAAACACCGCATCCAATTGATGCAGACATATTTAGTAAAGTATACAACTAGTGTGGTTTGTCAATCTTTGCATCCCAATCACAACTAGGGAGGGTTATTACTATCAAGTCAAAATTTGCAACGGAAGTCGCAATCGCTGCACAACTTCACATCTAACTCTTTGTTGAAACCAGACGACAACAATATATCATATTATATCAGCACAGAAACAAATAGTTGCTGTAGAAATTGACTTGTCAGATTAAACATGAGATGCAATCCCCATATCAGCAGGTGGTTAGCCTCCCATCCAACCAAAATCATCGTTCAATCACATCAAAGTATGGCCTCACTTCCTAAATACAGAAGAAATATTTGACTAACTAATTTTTAGAGTTGACATTGCAAGAGTAGAATGAGCTCACTTCCTAAATTCAAAGGGCAACATACTCACACACGTCTGATACTATAATCGAGTATCGTAATAGAAGACACACACAGTCCACATTCCGCGAAGACAAGCAATCCCTAGTTCATCAAAACTCAGTCTTTCCCTACTATTCAACATTTCACCTATCATCAAAGGGGGCTAAACAAGCAATGCATCGGATATACAAAACTATAATCCACAACAATGATATAACATGTAACAAACCTCTAAAACTACTTCTTAAGCACACAAGTAGTCAATAATACTAATCAAATAATGATAGATAATGTAAACAAACTCTAAAACTACATCTTAAAGCACACGAGTAATCAACAGTAGTACTAATGAACATTCAACAACAAGCAATCTATACATTCACACAACGGACCTTTTCATTGTTCGGTACAAGCCCACGAAGGCTATCCAAATGTGCATTGATTCTTTCCCTCCTCCTCCTCTCTGCCTCACTATGGCTCCTCAAAGCCTCTACTGTCTTCGTCTCTGAAACCCCATTTCTTTTCCCCACTCTCCCACAAGCCTTCACTAACTCCCCCTTCTCACCATCCAACACCAAAGACTGCTTAACAGGCGTAGACAAACACCCCCGTTTTTCAACATTCCTACTTGAGTTATGCAGCAATTGATTCACAAACTCTCCACCATCAGACTCAAAGCTGAAACCATACTGATTCTCACACTGCATCATACTACAAGACTCTTAATCCCACTACAATATTAGCTGTGATAAATACTAGTACAATTGAAATATAGAATCTCTATATCAAGACAAATAATATTCCAAAGATATTCGTTTCAAGAAATCAGCACAGAGCATGCCACAAATAACACATGCTCCATGAGCCAAACCAGCCCATAAAACTACAAAAGGCAAAAAAAGAGTAATAATCTTTAGTCGCTAATTTATGAGTGTCTGAGCTTCAAGAAAATCTGAATCTTGAAATAGCCTCAGAACAAAATTGAAACTTTTTTCACAAAAACTGGAAAAGAAAGTGAAAATAAAGAAGATGGATTTATGGGTCGAGGCCAGGAGGGCGAGTGGCGAGGGCAAACCAGAAAGCAAGCATCTTTGATTGAATTTTGAGGGTTGCAACTGAAGGGATTATGATTATCAGCAATGGCATGGACATTGTTTTCATGAAGGAGAGATGAAAAGATCAAGAACGCGAAGTGGGCTTGAAGATTGAGATGAACACGCAGAAATCTAGTGGAAAATTAGCTTCTTTTTCTTTTTGACGGTGTCGAAGTCCTGCATTTCAGAATATTTTTTGAACTTCTAGAGAATCCGATAAATTGGACAAACGAAAAAGGGATGGTGAAATTTGGAATTGCGTTTGGACTTATAAATACGAAAATGAAAAATAAAAGTCAACTAATTTGGGTATATGTAAGAGAACGAACTTTCAACCTCAGGTAAGACCTTTAGTTATTTCTACTTTTGTGAAAATTCAATCTCATTGCTGTCGATTCCAAATATATATTGGATCTGATTAACTGATTTATGGTATAATTCGATTGAATCGCATCCAGTAATTAACTGAACTGAGTTTAGACCAAAACTCTTATGTGGCGGCTGCATTGAAATTTTTTATTTATTGCTACTTTTGTGAAGAAAAAATAATATTAAGGCCTCTGATGTGATAATTTCATAGGTTTTTCCGCAAAGGTCTATTGGATTTAATTAACTGAATATGTTGTAGAAGGCGACTCCACCAAATTAAATTACGTTTAGACAAAACTCTTTTCTGATGGCTTTGAATCTGCTATTTATTGCTACTTTTGTGAATAGTAAGTATCAGACTTAACACGTACACGTATTGCTTCCACAGATTTTTCTAAAAAGAAACTTATAGAATGGTGTATATTATTTTCTGTATATTAGTCCAATACTAACTTATACCAATTTTCTATTTTATATTATCTCAAATAGTTATTAAAAAGTATTTGTAGTTATTCCAAAAACATTTATGTATTTTTAGTGTAACAAAATAATATTTCAAAAATATTTACATAATTTTGATTTAATTATCGATCACATACAACTTAGACACAGACGATTTCCTTATAAGGTACGAACGATGTTATTCATATTCCTATTTATGCAAAAACAAATGTCAAAGAATAATGTCGTAGTAGATACAAAAAAATAATAATAAGATTCCGAATTAAAATAAGTAGTTGATAGATGTCCACGCAAAATTAATATATAAGATGAACAAGTCACATTTTATATTTTCTCAAGTTTTTTATACGTGATTGGAGATTTAATATTTGAATTTCATCATCCTCTCGCATCAATGTTGTTGACTCATTGTATTAAATTATTACAAATCGCTCTCGCACGTTATGAATGAACTATATATTAGATTGTGATGTCTCAATAATGGCCGATGACTCAATGTTTTAAGCATAATCATTTAAGTTTTTAAATGACAATAACCATCCATATTTTTTTGAATTAGTAGCATTCATTTTCTCTTTCTCCTCTTTAGGTCATTATTTAATTTTTCTACCATAATCTGTTCCTAAACTACTAAGTTTGTCATCAGATTCTTGAATGCTCAATAAATTATTAATGAAGACATAGGGTTTCAATTATTTTATAGTTGACTTAGGTACTATTGGTTAGGGGTATCTTTCTCATCAACAATTTTGACTTGTTATTGGAATTGTGAGTCTAGATTCAGTTTATCTGCAGGCTTGATGTTAAACTTCATATCACAAATATAAAGAATCTTTAAGATTAATGCAGCAACAATTAAATGTAAATAATTTTGTGATACTCTAAAATATATAGAATACAATAATTCAACAACTTAGGTGCCTAATTTGTTGAAAACATAGAAATTGATACACATACATCTCCTTCTCCCTTGTGTTTTAGTTTTGCAATCCATGAAAAAACAACAAAAAGATGATTTTGCTACTTTTAGTTACTATTATAATAATGCCATTAAAACTAAAATGTCAGCAATACTAAAAGGAAAACAATGACTACAAAGTATTAGAGAGAATAATAATGAACCTATCATTAATGCTCCAAATAAAAGCCACAACTTCCTAATTAAACTAAAATTTGAGAGAAAGATTGGAATTTTATTTTATATTTGACTTGAGAAAAAGGAAAATAATGGATATATTATACACTGGTGGCGTAATTAAAGTCTTACCTAAATATATACGAGGATCATCCTGCCATATTAGGCCATGGTACATCTCTTAAACAAACCAAAAAACAACAACCAATTTATGGGAGCGTTCACATTGCAATTTGGGCCTCCAGCCCACCACTACATAATCTGCAAATTTTCTACTTGGACTTGAAATAGGAGACGCTATTTCGATAAAATAACACACACACACTCTCTCTCTCTCTCACACACACACCCACACACAGACACAGGGCCAACGCTAATGGTCATCAAATGTTGCCATGAAATACAAATACTCCTTTCATTTCTATACAAGTGACTCATATTTCTTTTTGAACTGTCTCATTTTTAGTTTTTTATTCTAAAAAAGAAATCTTGTTTAAGCACAAAAAAAAAAAAAAAAAGTATAATGGGATGGAAGGAATAGTCAATAAACGGTTCATGTTTCACGTAAGTTAAATTTTCAAACATTTGGGGTTTGAGAATTGAGACGCTACGCCATCATTTTTTAAATTGATATCGACAAAAGAATTTCAACAGCAGCTCTTGGTTTTTAGCAAACTTTTGAAAGTAGAGAAAGAGCTAACCAAGAAATTATATATATAAACAGATATATCAAATATCATGTCATGAAATGAAGTAGACGAGCTTCCATGAAACAGAGCTGTGAATCTATTTCTGCTTCACCGTGTTTTCCAGGTAGACATGGACGCTAAAAATGCATATTTCAAGGCTATCGATTTCCATCTATAAATAGACTCTCCCTTTTCAATTGATTCATAAATCTTAACACTTCTCTTTATATTTATATTTATCTAATTACCTAAACTTGACAACCCCCGAATTTCAAAGGTTATCAGTTTAGGCTGAAGACAAGATTTCGATCTTGTTGGGATGTTTCTTTCCCGGCTCTTGTTCGGCTCCTTTCTGAAACAATCTTGCTCTTACTCATTTTTAGCTCTAAATCTACTGAACTCCTAGTATTTATAGGCTTCTGATCTCACGCCACTTCAATATGAACTATTACTAAGCTAACGATGCAGATAAATGGCCACCAAAACGACTGCCAGCACCAAACCTTTGGAAACCTTTTATGTAATGGCATCCGATGTGGTGTATGATAAAAAAAAAAAAGGATCAGACAATTTCCTTTTGTAACAGTTATGGCAACTTGCTGAATCTGATTTAACTTCACATCTCGATTAGTGCTTCGTTATATTTCCGTCCATGTTTCTAAAATTACTAGAAGGCAGACGTATGGATCAAACACTTTACCTCTTGTAATAGTTATGGAAAATCCCATAGCATGAATTAGCTTCACATCTTGATCAGTGCGCCTTTTGTTTCCCTTCTATGTTTCCAGAAATACTAGAAGACACACAGCGTCGCTGAAAACCCTCAAAGTTGGTAATAGGATGCAGAATTTATTTAGGGCTGAATGTTGTTACCACTCCGAATTATCACAAGAATTCGAGTCTGTCCTATTGTATTTGTAGCACTTTTTTCAATGTGGAATATACACTGTTTTGCAGGTCAAACTTGCAACTGAAACATTGAATAAGAGGATGGTTGAACCACGTCGTCAGTGTCTTGCTTTGC
>JAYDZE010011802.1:0-10341 GCA_034509125.1 Monilaria moniliformis
GGACGATTTCGAAGAAATCATCGGCAAAAACCCTAATTTTGTCCTTTAATTGTATAAATATATTCTTTCTCTTTTTAAACTCTATTCATATACTAGACTCTTCTATTCATCTCAATTTACTTAATTAATTATTTTTAAATTATCGTCGAAACCCTTATCCGACGATCGGAAACTCACTATTTCGATTAGCCCCTTTTTAGGGATTTTACACAAGCCCACTGCGGATGCCCTCATTCTAGATTCCTTCTCTTTTTGAAATTCCTCCCTCTCGTTTCTTTCTTTTTTTCATTCCTTTTTTTTTTCTCGACAAGTTGGGAAGAAACGACGGTTTCCACGAAATTTTGACTGGGTATATAAACATTGTCTTACGATGAGAAATGTGTTATTTTGTATTTTTATAGCAATTTGGACTATTCTTGACTTAGTTTTTATTTATTTTGTTCTTAAGGTAATTTTTAACGTCATGTTGTCGACGATTTAGAATCCTTGATGTACTGTGTTGATGATTTGATGAATATGAAATTATAAATATAGAAATTTGTCGATGTCTTATTCTTTACTATATACAAAATTTTTCTTTTGTAGTTCAAGATTCAGGATTTGAATCTCGGACCAAAATTCATTATATTTATTTAAGTATTTTCAAATATATTGTGAATGATAGGGATTTTGTATCTATCTTTGTTCGATTCTTAAAAAAAATCGCCATCACTAGTTATGAATATATGAACATACAACAATAATACTAATAACTAAAATATATGGTTTTGTGTGCATTTTTTGTTTTCGGTTGATAGAATATAAATATGTAATTAGTTGATCTACTTTTTAATTTTGTATTTTATAGATAGAATATGTGATTTTTTTTCGATGTGTTTGAATAATATGCATTTATTAAGATGAATTGGTAAGAGCTTTTGTTTCAATCAGTAGATTAATATTCGAATCATTCGTGTGAATTTACAATAATACGTAAATTGCAACTATAAAAAATAAATTACATTTATAATATGATAATAGCTCGAAGCGGCTTTGGCAGTTGGGTAAGTATTGTAATTCAAACGGACCCCCACCAACTAACTTAAGATTGCAGAATCTAAATATAGTTAGGAGTTATTGCTAGAAAACATGATTTAGTTGTGTATATATATCAATTGACCAAAGCATAAAAAAATGGCAGATGTCTTGCATGTTAATGACGCACATTCTTTCTTTTTCTTAGGGTTTAACGGAGTCCACATATATATTACGATTATTTCAAAATCTATATATCGTAAAGTACTTATTTTCTAAAGAATATGTGTGCAATTCATATACAATATCTCTTTCCTTTATCCATAATTTTATTGGTAAATAACTAGACTTCAATCCTCTTTGTTGAAAAAACCAATTCAACTAACTCGAACAACAAAACTACGAACATCAAGGCTCATACAATGAACACCGATGCAACACTTAGTAGTTGCAAATAGCTAAAATACCTTGGAATAAGGAAAACTAAAAAAATAACGTAATAATTAATTTGATTTGTTAGTTATAGTGTATAGTCTAAATTTACAGCAAAGTTTAATTTGTAGTCTCGACTTTAACTTATTCTAAATGTTCTTAATTTTGAGCCATTGTTTAATTATGATCAGCTAAAAACATTTCAGCGCCAAAAGTGTGAATAGGATGAAGTGGATTGGGCTGTTTATGTGGGACGGAATCAAGGCTGTTTATATTTGAGGTGGAAAATTGAGAATGCACCTCATTTTAATTACCATCATAGTCACATTTATGATATTGAATTTTTTTTACCAAATTACAATTAAAAATTTTCTCAAAATTAGGGATATAAAAGATAAATTAAAATTGAAATTACAAATGAAACTTTGATGAAATTTTAGACTATAAACTGTAAACGACACCTAAATATTGATTTTTGTTACCATTTTAAAGAATTTATATTTCTTGATTGGCGCAAATAACTAAGCGAGGTCAAAGAAAAGTGGCATGAATTTGGACTGGACCATAAAGTTCGGCTTGGCCCACCATAACTAGACAAAGTATTGCCAATACACATGACTTTGGCCCATGTGAAGTGACATCCTCTTTTAAAGAAAAAAATAAATTTAATACAAGTAAATCATATAGCAATTTCTTAACCTGCATCATCCATCGATCTCCAAAGTGATTGGTAGCACTAAGTATGATTTGGAATTTTAAAATTTAAATTAAAAGTTTCTAGCCGATTTTCCAGTTAAAATTTACGCCTGCAAAAAGGTATTTCTCTTTGAATAAATCATGGAAAGTCAAGGAATAAATCCGACGTAATATATACTCCATTTTTAAACAAGTGGCAAATTGATTAGGTACAGTTGAAGATTATTTTTTTCAGATATAGCTGGGAATTTCAAATTTAGTCTCTTGAGAGAGGAGTTGTATATTAGTGGTATTTTGAGATAAAAATGCATATTTGATGTACTTGAAGATAATGAGTAATATTATTTGAGGTCATTTTCTACTTTTTGGCATATATTTTTTCTTAAAATGCCCCCAAACCTTTATTTTGGCTGACACACATGCAACATATAATAGCACTTTTTGCAGAATTTACTTAATTTGACATAAAGCTTATGCAGCTTACTTTTTGTTATACACTCTCTCTCTTCAATTATATAAGTAGACTTCATCTTATTCACTTGTTTTACAGTCGAAATGTATGCTATACCTACCTTCAGTGCTGATTCGAGGAGGAAATATATATATATATATATATGTCGACAAACACAAACAATTCTTCATCCCGAGGTAATGGACGCACGTGGTTGAGATATGAGTACGAGAGATGTGGGTGTGGTGAAAGAGCGTGTCTGCAAATAGTGGATAATCTGAGGAGGGACTCATACGAATGTTATACTTTGTGTGTGAGAAAAAAAGTAGGGATGGTGACTGTCGCTTCTTCAAGTGGTTTTATCTGAAGTCAGGCAATTGGGCGAGGCACAAACCACGCGAAGAATTTGAGGATGACGCTTGCACTGGTAGGGCTCATGAAACTCCGAAGGATGGGTTTTCTATTGTCATTGCCTGTTTTGCTTTACTTTTTGCCTTTTTCGTTTTTTCTATTAGTTTGAATAAGTAGTCGGAAAAAAGTTTGTATGCATTTTGGTGAAACAAGTTGTTGGTTGTTGTAGAATTTGACATGATGTTGGTGTATTTTGTTGCCACATTTTTGGATATTTGGTTGTATTTTGTTGCAATGTTCTACATAATGTTAGTGTATTCTGTTCAATTAATGTTGATTGTTGGAAATTGTACATAAAAACAAAAACTTAATTAAATTTCAATTGAAATAAATTCTAAAAAAATAGAATTATAACCCTAGAGGAATGAATCTTCTTCAATCCAGCCCTCCATCTTCATTTCCCATGACAATTCAACTTATGGGTGATGATTCCATGTTGTTTTCATTGTTGTGTTGGAAACAAGCGTGACATTCTTATTGCTCTCTGAAACCCGAGCACTCATACAAACCTCTGTAGCGGGTGGTTTGCCGCCATTGTTCGACCGCTTCAATCTTGCGTAAATACTCTGTAACTTTTCCCCTGAAAGCTTACCCATTACACTCCATTCATTTAAAATATCCTCTATTTTTAGTTGTGTTACAATGATTGCCCAAAGTAATGTTATATAGACAGGGACATATGCGAACGTAATTGTTGTGGTGCAATAGATAGGTGCGATAGTCAATTAGTGTGATATTCAATTCACAATGCAGTGGTTACAAGTGATATTCATTCATGGGTGCAAAAACTAATAGATAATATCGTACGAGATACCCAAAGGACTACATAATATCGTCTGAAGTACCTATTACATCTTAAGTAAACCATTTTCAGTACAAAAACAATTTCAAGTAGACAAAAACATTGATTAGTCTTCCATACTTAATCATTGTTTCTGCGGCGATCGCATCTTTGGCTTGTGCTCCTTTTACTCAGTCTTTCTGGAACCCTTGTTGTGGCAAGCTGCTTCATGTATATTATTAAGTATATTTAGTACTATATTACCCACATTCAATGTTTCCAAAATTCATGTTTAAATTTTACCTTTTTTGTTCGTGACGACTCCGAAGCGCCTCTTGTTTGTTGATGTTGAACCCTTTCATCGTGAGATGGTTGTGTTTTGCGAGAAATCTGTTATATTTTAAAATATCATAATAGGTACCTAAATCTTTGTACAATATCATAACAAGTACCTAAATATTAGCAGAATATCATAACAAAATATCATAGCAGGTACCTATATTATAAAAAAATATATCATAAAAGATGCCTAAGCTTTAGCAAAATATCATACCAAGTACCTGAACATCTGCAAAATATTATAGCAGGTACATAATCTCTATGACAATAATAAAAATATCAAAATTGATACCTAATCTCTAACACAGAAATCTGTAACACAATTTGAGAACATAAACTTACCTCATGGGGTCATTTTTACAACCTCATTTGTTAGGTCATTCTCCCCCACATTTGCCACATCTCATGAGGACATTGCGTTTTAGTGCTTCCACTCCATCCTCATGAAGACTAACCTGAGTGGCTTATTTTATGGTCTTTCTCGACCGACTACATTGTCTCTTTATTCTTGGTGGCTCTAATGCGCAGCTGGTTTGGGTACGAGCTATCATTGAGGAGCTCGCCAACTGCATCAAGTAATTTAGTTCCCCACTCTCTAGTTATACTAAAGCTGATATTTGGTAAGTTGGGTTGTCGATCCCACGAGGAATGGTTGTTCGCCCAGTTTGAAGGTGTTCTGGTGTTTGGCGATGCCGCCATGCCTACCTATAAATGTGGGAAACTATCCACTAGAGAGAAAATAACAATCAAAAATTAACTAAACAAAGAAAGAACTGAACAAGGTCAAGGAAATTAAATCATGCTTAAGGACTAAACTAATTATCTGAAAAAGGTAAAGTTGCAGGCATAGTACTAAAGAGGCAGTAAAGCATAACAAACTCAGGTGCACATGCATATTACCCTGTATGGCAGTACAACTATTAAAGCTAAAATTAAACAAAAAACTTTTTCCTTTTCGGGTAACTTTGTTCTGGGCTTGTGGTCCCCTACTACAACTACCACTGATTTCTGCTTTGCTGAAAAGGACTAATGTACTACTCTATGGACCACTTTAGATTAGTCCCCTCATTCCTTCCCAAATCCTAACTTGCAGAGGTGGAAATTATGGAGGAGCCGGATGAACTTCGGTGGGACTCTTCCTCACCGAAAAGTAAAACAATGGAAGTGACACTATCTAACAGGCTTCCACCGTTGCATCACCTGGCCAGCGTACTGGTCTTCTTTCTCACGAGTCCCCAAACTTCAGCTACCACCACCAATCTTGCCTCAGCTCCATTTCCTACATTCCTCGTACTTCCTGTGCTAAATTTGCATCTTCCTGTGCAGATAAATGAAGAATTCCTCATTTTTAACCAAAATTAATGGCTGTAACCTGGCCTGATCAAACCTTCTCACAATTAACATATGCTTGCCCTCAAGCATGAGTTAGTTTAAACTAGCTAGATCACAGTAATTAAAAACTACTACTCTCCCGACTCAAGAAAAGAAAAAACTCAAAGAAACACGGTAACACAGACTCAAGATTCAACAAAAGAAAATCACCAGCAGAAATTTTAAAAGAAAACAAATTATGTAGTCGCTAAAGAGAAATTGATTAATAGCAAGAGTTAAGGGCTAACAGAAGTAATGCACGATTCTCTCCCTCTCAAGTCCTCACGGGTCAATTCCCACATGACAAGAGATTCTTTGCAAGCATAATTCAAAATATTTGACGGTCAATTAGTGGCTCAAAGAAGTCTTAAATTTGGGACACAATGTGGCTAAGGGAGATTATTGATCTTAGGTTTGGTGCTAATTGTCCTAAGCTTGATTGACTTGATTCTAGGCAACGAGACTTGGGACTGTGAATTTTGGCTCGTTCTTCTCTTATTCTAGGCAGTTATAAGGCTTAAAGATGTGCATTCTTCTTTGGCTGCTCAATGAAACATATTTCATTTTTTCTTTCACAATCAACACACTTTGATTTCCTTAAAAGCTTACTGCCTATCTTTTTTACATTTGCACAGCCCAATCTGTCGTCGTTATTAATTGCCCTTCTTTTTATAATTCCGAGCTAAGAAAAGGAAGGATTCAAACTCAATCACAACTTCTAGAGTTGATTTACTAAGTAATTGTTCGAAAGAAGTTAGGCTCAAATTGGCTCACCCTATGTCTCCTATCATTTACCACTTTGACCTTGAAATTTTCTAATTATGCTTTTTGTTCATTAAACTCTCATAAGGGAATGATGCGGAGATTACTCCACTTTAAGCTCAATTCTCTCATTTTTACTAGGGTTAGTGCATTACTATCAGTAGTCCGTCATCCTCAAGCTAATCCAATTAATCAACCGATATAACAATTAACCCATTTAAACTGCCTAACTTATATATGTATATCTACTGGTGATGACTCACAAAAGACTGCAAGACAATCACACCATTCTCACACTTGGACGGAATAGAGTGAGTCCAAGATGCAGGTTGTGATTGTCGATTAAAGAAAATAAAAAGAAGAAAAAGAAAGAAAAATAACAAAAAACAAAAAGACACAAAGACATAACAAAACAAAAGAACAAACATAACATAAACTAGGGGGGAGATGTAGTGTTCACCGATTTCGTTGACTTCGGCACACATGAGTGATCTTTGATGAGCTCGGCTTGTTTAGGTCAATGGTTGGTTAAGGTCCTTCTTCTTCATATGTTGGTACATCTTCAGCTGGCTTAGTTGGTGGTGTGGCTTCTCTGACTTCTTGGTTAGCTTCTTCTGGTGGTATTGGCGGTGTTTGTCCATTGTGAAAGTCACAAGGCTCTTCCTCATGAAGTGTATTGCATCTTCCATATCCTTCAATTGCTTCATTTGTTGTTCCAGTTGATCTTCCATCCCATTCATCTTGTCGCTTAATTTGCGGATCTCCGTATCCCTCAGCTGGCCAAGCTGTGTATATTGCGTAACGATGTGTGGGGCAATGTTCGAAGATAGGATGACTTTTCCCCATGTGTAGAATAGGGGAATGCCCTTCTGCACGGTCAGGACCAAGTTACATCGCAAGAAATTCAGATCAAAGTTAGATGGAGGGGGACACATTTCGAGACACAAATCTTCGGGCAAATTAAACTCATAATTCCTTGATAAATAAGCGCTTAGCACATAACAGAGGGTAATGTTTCTTGTGGGATGTGAACAAATTAGCTTAAGTTGATAGGCTAGCTAAAAACCAAGGTCTACCCTAGTCCTCTGGTGCATGCACCATGTCAAATACAAATCTGCTACAGAAAGTCGATTAATACATGTAGTCTGGCCTAGCAAATTGTAAGCTAAATGTGTTTGACACATTTTCAAGACAAGATTAGAGAAATGATGGGCACGAGACTGAGTAGCCTTAAATGGTTCAGACTCGGGGTGTGTCAAGGCTGCCCAAGCAGCCTGCTGATCGAATGGCAACAGATACCTATTCGGTACACCCCTCTCAGCGGCCTGAAACTCATAATCATTGGCTTCCTCCATCGACATAATTCCTAGTCTAACATTCCATTTCAACAGGAAAAATTCATGGTATTCTCCAAATAGTTTGAAAGCAATTGAAGTTTCTTCTAAAAAATCAATAGTAGTAAATTTGAAAGAGTTAAAAAATTCATTCACCAAAATCCTAGGCACGTTCATAGCAAGCACATCCAGCATCCATTCAAACCCAATATCATGAAAATACTTGAAAAATTATTCCCTCACACCCAAAGTATCTAAAGTAGAGAGATTGAGACGTTGGCCATGTCAGGGATATAATTCTAATGAAGGAATTTTCCCTTTTCCAAGATCTTTCCAGGATGATATAGAAAAATTAATTAACCAATTTCATTTATAGATCTGCTATCTAGAACGCACATAAACACATAATTTAGAATTAAATCCTAAATCATGCTGCTACGGATCTGAATACTTACAGTTATTAGATCTCCAAAGATCTGATGATTGCTTGCGCCTTCTCCACGTGTAGATCTTGATATCTACCCTAGATCTTCTAATCTATTCCAAGTTCCAAGTTTGAATTCTGGTGTGGGCAGTATCTATCAAACCCTATAGGACTATAGAAAGAATAAGAAAAAAATAATACAAGAGAATCACGCTAGAAACATTTTTCATCATCCTTCTTTCTTCTCATTTCTCTCCTACTTATAAAATATGTATGGGTTAGGTTAGGGATCCAAGGAAAATTTTCACTGGACCTCCCTATTGGGCTTTTACTGATTAAATTGAGCTCCAGTTCAACTCAAGCCCAATAGAATACTAATTTGGACCACTATAGAAATTAATATTGACTCACCCGTCCAAATCCAAATTACAGATAATCTGGGATTCCTTTTCAGTTAATTTATTTCCATTGTTTAAGATTCCAATATCCATTTGAAAAATCAGAAAATTACAAAAAAAATAAGAAAACCCTAGGGTTAAAACCCTAGGTTTTCAATTCTCGCCGCCACCGGTGGCGGCAACGCCGGCCACCACCGCCAATCGACTCATCTCAACGAGGCTGTTCAATTGGCGTCGTCAATTTATCCGTCCGACGTCGCCTCCGCCGGTAATTGAGCCTGAAAGTCTTGTGCGTCGCGCCGCCGTAAGGGTTTTAAACCCTAGCCATTCAATCCGCCGCTACAAGCGACGGCGGCTCCTTCCGCAGCCACCTATCGACGCTCCTAGTCATTTCCGGTCGATTAGCATTGACAATTGGATGCCACATTCCCGTCTTCGCCGTCGATTTTCTGGAGAACTCTCGTGCTTCACGTAATGCAGCTGCGTCGGGTTCTCGTCTAAAATTCACCGTCGTCGTCAACTTTCGACGCCTGCCACCACCTAGGCTTTGAAGCTCAGTCCACGCGCTACAAAAACTGCGGTTCTACCACCTAGTTCATGGCCGACAGCCGAAAATCTGGGTTTGAACCTGCACGATGTAAGTCGCGATACCAAACCCTAGGTGCCGTGTGATTTGTAAGCCGAAATCCGTCGTCTTCGGCAACTTCCGAGGCCCGACACCGACTGGGTATTAAATCCCAGTTTACGATCATCAAAACCCCTAAGGTATTGCTTCCGGTAGCATAGCCGGTCTCCGGCAATCGGGCTTGAAACAACCGTGAAAATTTCGCATTTTCAAACCCTAGGCCGCCGCAACCTTTACCGGCCAAATTCTCGGTCTCCGGCAACAATCGACCCACGGTAACCGATCCTGGGCGAAGCCAAGACCAATACGCGTCGATTGGCTCCAAAGTTCTTCGGAGAAAACCGTTGTGTGGCCGAAAATCAAGCTATAAAGCTCACTTGTCGGGGCTAGGGTTTTCTCGAAACCTAACTCGCCGCAGTGTGATTTTCGGCTGACTGACACCTCCACCAGCCACCGCACCAGTCCCATTCGACTCGTCTCGGACCAAGCTCTCCATAGGTTTTGGTCTCGTCGTTGATCGAGTCCAGATGTACCTCGAATTGCGCATCAAACACAGTCTGTTGACCAACCTGAATTACAAACCCTAGGGTTTGAATTCCGGCCAACCTTGCCATTTACCGCCGCTTCCGCCTCCCTGGGGTGTTCGGCGACCTGGTGGTTGTCACCGTCGCCCCGCGCTTGAGGTGGTGGCTCGATTTGACGCTCGTTCGATGTCGTTTGGACTCCGTTTCAATTTTTCTAATGTTTTTCTAATCGAAACCTTAGATTCTTGAAACCCGTTTCGAAATAACGTAAAATCAGAAACGTTGTCGGGTCGAGCTCCACGACATAAGTGTCGTGGCCCGGACCCAACGCTCCGTTCTTCATGTTCTTCATACAATTTCTCGTCCAATTACATTTAATTACAAGAAAAAATGAAAAACACCTAATCTACCACGGTCAACCCCGATGGGTTTACTATTATTTGAAAAGTGGAAATTAAAACAGATCACAATATTCATTCCATGCAATTTAGATAAGAATTATCAGCAGGGAAAAGCAGAACAAATAAAATAAAATATTTTTTCTATATCAGTGCCTAGATGCGGCTCTGGTACCAATTGTTGTGGATATAATTCAAATGAAGGAATTTTCCCTTTTCGACGATCTTTCCAGGATGATATAGAAAAATTAATTAGCCAATTTCGTTTACAGATCTGCTATCTAGAATGCAAATAAACACATAATTAGAATTAAATCCTAAATCATGCTGCTACGGATCTGAATACTTACAGTTATTAGATCTCCAAAGATCTGATGATTG
>JAYDZE010011813.1:0-10340 GCA_034509125.1 Monilaria moniliformis
CTTCCCGTACCCCCCCCCCCCACATGATGTTATTTCAGTTGTCATTCATACATCGAATCACCATTACTTAGATTAGAGTCATTATTGACAACGAAGCTATGTATTATACATATATGCAAGAACTGGTCATGACATCAATTAATTATTATAATACAAATTTAGCTCGGTTTAATTCTCACTACAAAAGGTGGGCTTTAGCGTACCAATGTTACCGAGCACGAGCATTGCCCACGAATTACCGAGCATCTTACGAGCACCTCGCGAGCATGTCTCCTCATCAGCGAGCATTTACCGAGCCCGTAGAACTAGTCAGAAGGAATTGAAATTTATACACTTAACTGAGCACCACGATGCTTGGTATATTGCCGAGCACCATTTGAGCCGGTAAATCACATAATTACCGAGCATTAATTGAGCACCAGTGGTGGTAAATACAATAAGTTATGTGCTTAGTTATTAGAGAATTTATGCTGCTTTGGTAAATATAATAGGTTATGTGCTTAATTAGGCGACTTTTAAAATTAGAGACTAAAATACAAGTTTTGATGATTTAGGGACTAAATTAAGTTTTTTTCGTAATATTATTATATTCCTAATGTTATTCAATCATGTTATTAATAAAAAAATTTATGTTGCTTTGGTAAATATAATAGTTTACGTCTTAAATTAGGTGACTTTTAACATTAGTGACTAAATTATAAATTTTGATAATTTATTTTATTTTCGTATAATAGGGTGGTGAAATGAATATAATACTGGGAGAGGAGTAGATATATATAAGAAAATTTATCAAATGAGAATATAATCAAGATTTTATTGATGAGTTAGATAAGTTAATAAATTTGTCGTGCAACGTCTCTCTAAAATGGATGGTTCAAAAATTAGATGACCATGTGCACATTGTGATAATAAGAGAATTCTGCCTACGGACACGGTCAACGAGTACCTCGTGGGAAAGGGGTCACAAAATTACTATAATTGGAGATTTCATTACGAGATATGAGTGTTGTCTAGTTCAGGACATGCCGAATCAATACATTTTGATTTGCCACCCAATCCATACCAGTAGATGGTGTATGATGCTTGGGGATGAACAATTAGTCCTGATCCTTATGATTTCCAGGCGCACTATCCTAAACAAAACGTTCCGCCAACTTACTTGCCGGAACCCCCCTCCCCCAATAACGAGTCGCAACACTTCTACAACATAGTACAAGCGTCTCTAATCAGGCCAGATACGACCATTAATACCGGTTAAAAATGAGGAAACTTTGATTTCATCTGCACAAAAAGGTATGAATTTGGAGCAGAAGAGCAGAGAATGGTGAGAAAAAAAGATGAGGTTGAACATTGATGGTGGCAGCTGAAACATGGAAGAACCGTGAGTAAGAAGACAAGTACGCTGGTCAGATGACGCATTGGTGGAAGACAGGATAAAAAGGACAACACTTAACAAATATCACACCTGAGGATGTAAGTCTCAAGAGAATGATAAGGACCATAGAGATGTGAAGTTCGGAGGTCGAGTCGAGTGTTGTTACACCATGAGTGCTGGAGGTTATGGAGAGAGTGCAAGTAGCGAGAAAGAAATTGAAATTCTTAACATTTACCTTATTCCTCAACTTTTGTAATTTCCGTCCTTAGTCGCCTAGATCTCTAAGTCCAGCCACCGTCCGTCGTTTGTATGAAGAATCATTGCTTGAACCCGTTTTATTTTTAGTTTGTTTAAGTGCTAGCCTTGTAGTAGAAGTGGTTGTAGAACCGAACTTAAATGGTTTTTTTTGAAGTACTTGTTAATGTTAGTAGTTTGTTTCTTAATTTCCTATGCTTTTATCGTTATCATTTGCAAGTAATATTTTCCTTCCAAGTTGTTCGTTCCGTTTGTTTAATGTTAATATCTCTTTTCATTTTGTTTATTTTCCATTCCAAGTCATGAGTTTAGTTAGTTTAGTTTCGTTAGACAAAACTAGGATCCATAAGTTAGGCAGTTTGACAGTGTAAATTTAGTTATTTTAATTTTATGGTAAGACAAACCCCACCGGAATCTATCCGACGTCTCCATAACTTCCGACTCTGATCATTAGGGTTTGGAAGGGAATGAGGGGGGTGAATCTGAGGTGGTCCAGGGAGTAGTAATATGCGCGTCCTTTAACAAGCAGAAATCAGTGGTAGTGTAGTAGGGGACCACGAGCCTTGAGTAAAGTTACGCGAAACGGAAATGGTTTGTTACTTGATTTTAGCTTTAATAGTTGTATTGTCATGCAGGGCGAGACACACCTATGCACCTGAGTGTAATGCTTTTCTGTTTGTCTAAGTACTAAGCCTACAGCTTTGCTTTTCTCTTAGAGAATTAGTTTAGTCTTAAAACATGATTTAATTTCTTTGACCGTGTTTAATTCTATCTTTATTTAAGCTAATACTTGATTGTTATCTTCTCTTAACTAGATAGTTTCCCACACTTATAAGTAGACGTGACGGCATTGCCAATCACCAAGAAACCTTCAAATTGGGCGGACAACCATTCCTCGTGGGATCAATAACCTCAACTTGCCAAATACTAATCATAGTATAATCGAAGAGTGGGGAACTAAATTACTTGATGCAGCTGGTGGGCTCCTCAATTATAGCTCGTATCAAAACTAGCTTCAAATAAGTCTCAAACTGATCTATGGGAGGACTGCGATTGTCCTCAGTTGACAACAAATGCCCGCTAATGACTATAAAGACCAGTAATCGCATGTCTCAGCGATTATTTAACGGTGTGTGTCAGTTCGTGAGAGAGTGTCTGCTGAAACCGAAACATATGCCTGACAACTTCTATACTAGCAAGAAACAAATGTAGGTTTTAGATATATTTGTCCTCAAGATACACTGTTGCAAAAAATTGTATAAAGAAGATAAAAACAGAACCGCATGCAATACTTGTGGAGAGGACAACCTAATGGAAGTGCACACAAGTAGATGTATTATTTTTCTCTCGGTCCCAAATTGAAACGGTGGTACGCACCCGAAGTTATAGCCGAATTGAGATGGCACGTAGAGCACACCACAACATCCGGAGAGATGTCTCATCCGTCAGATTTCATAGCCTGGAAAACCTTTGATGAGACTCATCCATTCTTTGCTTCTGAGTCGAGAAATGTCAGGTTGGCACTTAGCACATATGAATTTCAGTCATTCAGTCAAAGAGGTATGCAGTACTCGTTATGGCCAGTGATTTTAACTTCATACATTCACTGGACCCTGTGAATTTTCGATAGATGTATTCGTTTGAGCGGTACGTGATTTTTCATATATTTTCTATTTAATTTCACATGTTCTTAATTATTTCATTCATATATATTGCAGGTACATGCGATACTTGAAGTTAAATGTAAGGAATAAGGCTGTTGTGAAAACATAGATATGTAATGCTTACTTGACTAATCATCACATTTATGTAGTAATTACTTTGAGTCACATGTCCGGCCGTCTCGTCTGGGTTGTAAGTTTTTTTTTCTGCATAGTCTCTCCTCCGATCCTCCATCCGAATCCCCCTCTCTCTCTCTCGTTCTATCAGTAGCAGGCCAACAACTGCATTTTTTCTTCTTTTATTTTGTAAAAACAATAAGAATACACTCTCTCTTTCTCTTATTTACTGAAATGGACTAAGTATGGGCCAAACAAAAAAAAAACTTAAAAAAAAAAGAAAGCTCAATAAGAATAATGGGCAGCAGAATTTAGAAAAAGAGAGATACACAATTTGTAATATTTATATATTATTATATTATGTATTATAATATTAGTGGTAAAAAGTAAAATTTGGGAATACAATTGTATCCTCAATGCCCCATGTAGATCCACCACTGTCTTCTCACACGGTCACACCCACTGGATTATACAATATCTTGCATTTAGTTACAATTTCATATATGTACAAAAATCACTAAATCGAAATAGTATTAAGCACTGAAATTTATTGATGCGTATATATTTAGTAGTTTTAAATTTATCTGGACATCAACGAGCCGACAAGGCCGGCGATGAGGGTGGTGGGATCGCCTAGAATAGCAGACACCACAAACTGCAGCGCGAGTCCCGCCACCTCACAACATTTTTGAGCTTTGCCGCCTTTGGTTTTGGTGTGATTGACATGAGTCTCGAGCGTGGCTTTGAGGCTAGGGATTCGCCGCACTCCCGTGTTGCCGCCGACCCCGTTGTAGAGTTCGTGCCAGCTGTCCACCAACATGTCCATCACGCACGCCACATGGAGGTTGTACTTCTTGCACGAGGATCTATAGCTCCAACTCCTCCCCTTCCTCCCACACCTGAATCACTTATCAATGCTTCAATTTTTTTTCTTAATTTTTTAAGAGTGAATTGCTACTAAAATCATAAACTTTAGATCGATTTTAGTTTGATACATGAAATTAAAAGATAATTCAAAAGTTTTTTAATTTAATTTAATTCTTTTCATAAAACAAATTATCCCACAACGAAGTTGATTTAACAAAATAAAAAATGACTTGGCAATAAAACGTCGTTGTTGTGGTCAAAACGTCGTCCTTTCATTTACCACCTAAACAAAAACAAAAATCATATCCAAATCATCACCAACTCACCCCAACTCTTGAAGCTATGGTTTAAGTCCTCATGCTCTCATCTCCTCTCTCTCTCTCACTTCTGATGTATCTCTCTCTCTGTCTCGCCCCCTCTCTCTGCAATCTCCTCTCACACTAATGAAAACCCACTTGTGGTCACCCCTCTCCCCACTGACACTCTGGTCTTCGTCAACTGCTCTTGCTCCGGCAATTACTACCAGCACAACGCTTCATTCACCCTCAAGTTTCAGGGCGAGACTTACTTCGCCCAATCCATCTCCACATGCCAGACCTTCTAGGCCTAGAATCCTTACAATCTCCGTCACCTCCTCCCAACACATGAGGCTCACATATTCCCCTCCGCTGTGCCTGCCCCACTCTTTCCCTCAACGCTAATATGCTCTCCAATACCTCCACCATCTTTTACTTCACTCTCTCTTCGTCCCCCTCAAAACCCAACCCACTATTGAAAACATCATTACCACCGCCCCCTCCCCACCATAGCCTCTCTCCCCTCCCGCGTTTCTCTCTGCCCTCGCCGCTTCCCACAAGTGGGTTTTCATCGGTGTGAGAGGAGATTGCAGAGAGAGGGAGCGAGACATAGAGAGAGAGGTGGGGAGAGGAGATGGTGAGTTGGTGACGATGTAGATATGATTTTTATGTTTATATTTCTTAAAATTTTAGGTAGTAATACTAATCAAATTGAAGTCGTTTTATAGCCACATTATTTTCTATTTTGCCAAATCAATTTTGATTATGGATTAATTTAGAAAATTTGAACATTAGCAGATTATCTTTCAAATTTTAAATTTAACGTGACAAATTAAAATTGACCCAAAATTTGTGATTTTAGCCGCAATGAACTCATTCTTTAAATGGGTTGGTGTAGTCTCTTACAGCCCAGCCCACTAGTTAGTAAGCTCTTTTTTTGGAAATAAATATCTTCAAGGCCTAACTATAAAAGGCCAACTTAATTAATATATACGTATTAGTACCTCTGAAGTCCTCGATCAGAACGCGTGTTTCACGAATGAATATGTCGAAAATCATCGAGGTGTACAAGTGAAGCAAACTGAAAAAGAAACTAGTATATTCTCTCTCCGACCAAAACTCTTGAACTCTTCTACTTATGGTTTCTTCTGAATTTCATTTTGTTCAACGTATTTAAGTAATTATATAGTTGCATTTCGACAATAAAAACGATAGACAGTGATAAATTTAAATTTGAAAAAGTAAATATGTTAGCATACCTGTGGCAGGGGGCGCTAACTTTAGCGTACAAATATAACTTGATATCGTCGTCGTGGTGCAGCATGGGCAACTTCGCACAGCAAGGGTGGAGGTCGAAGCCACACAGCTTGCAGTGATAAACGAACCCCGTCACTCGCCTCTCGCACGCGTTGCAGCAACGAGCCTCCATCCCCGGCGGCCGGCTGAGGAACTGGAAGGAGCACTTGGGGTAGAAGGGGTGCACGAGGGTGGGGGAGGGGATGGCGCAGTGAGTGTGGAGGTCGAAGTCGCAGGCTGCGCCGCCGCACTTGTAGGAGGAGCCGATCCCCACCTCCTTGCAGCCGTCGCATTTGAACGGCGCCTCCGCGTACCCGAATTTGAGGGCGTGGTGGGGGTGGTTCCAGTGGGAGATTTCCTTGTACTTCATGTTTATGGCTATTGGCTACTGCCATCAACTTCTTTGGAGGTCTTCATTTATAAAAGTCGTGGTTTTGATTCTTCCGTTATATATGTTTTTTTTTTTTTTTTTTGGCTATGTTTCTGGATTTTATGACTTGGGAAATATATTACTGAAGACTATGATGACTGTACATACAAATTAATAATATATATATGTTAAAAATGAAATTAATTAATCATTTTTTAACATGTATATATATTTATGTGCATTTCACAAAATTAATTCATGGTTACATTTGATTTGGCCACGGTTGTTCTTTTTTGTTTTATTTAAATTTGATCTTAAATTGGAGGTCCAAAGTAAGAAAGAAGGGGGTGGGGCTGGGGCTGGGGGTGCATAACGAATAAAGTATACAAGAATTGGAATTTTCACTTTACATGATTTCTCCAAACGCACTATCTCCTGATAAAGATGAGACCATATCCTCTTTAAATACTTACAGAATATTAGGTAAATTTTGATTTTTTTGAGATGATATGAAGTTCATTATAAATAACGTTGGTGGTTTATATTTACTTTTTATTACTATTACTATTACTATTACTATTATTATTATTATTATTATTATTATTATTATTATTATTATTATTATTATTATTATTATTTGTCCACTTCTTTAACCAACCATCAGCCACATTGACTTACAAATTAACACAGCTAAGATTTCACTAATTACAAACACATTGTGCGCAAGCTTTCAATGAAGCATTTCATCAAATAGATTTTGAATTTGGTTTCACTGAAGCATTTCATCAATGAAATATGAAATTTCATCAAACATAACATTATGTAATCATAAAGAAATACTGAAAGCCGATTCGACTAATTCTAAGATGAAATCAAGCTTTCCTTCGTACACAAGGATATCCGATTGCACATCAAGCTCCCAAGGCGTGGTGAATTTCTATGCACGATAATCAGATTATAATTTGCTACTCATAATCTCAATTCATTTGTTCCTTCTAGTGGGTTACAGGAATAATATAAATAAAACTTAACAATGCAACTAAATCATGAGTTAAACATTCCAAATATATCAGCATGTCCATTATAGAGAAGAAAAAATGATCTCTTGTCTTAAACCATATCAATAAAAAGTCAAAGTTTAACTCCAAATGAATAAATACATAAACAAACAAAAACTTTAAATCAAAACACAAATTCCAAAAAAAAAAAAAAACTGCAGAAATATAATATATATTATACTCCACTACCTTGTGTGCCAATATTGTCATTGCCACGAGATCGATTCTTTTCAACAACACTTTTGAATCTTGGGGCTTATTCTTTCTTAAGTCCGACCGTAAGCAGAAGCTCTAGTAGCAAGAGTACTCCAGTTCATGAACGCATTCTTCGTCTCCCTATCGCTCTTCTTAAAAAATCCATTTTTTTTTTCGGAACCGGAAGCCAAATCTACGCACAGCTAAAAATCTTGCTCCATTTCTTGAATTGCTTTGTACTACGCTGTCATGTAAGGATATCCACCCCCAAATACGATACTAGAATGTGGCTTATAAACATCATTTCGCCATCTTCATAATATGTTTCTTTCATTCACATTCTGAACATCTTTGTAAACTAAAACCTTCAACACATGGACATATAAAATACCTCCAAATTCAAACTTGCGGCAGTTGCAAGAGATATACTCCCCAATTGGCCTATAATCCACAATGAATGTATACTTCCTATGATATTCAATACACGCAATACCTCAAATTTCTCAATAACACCTATATCATCTTCTGCAATACAAGGAACCTCTTTGACATTGGAATTGAAAATCTTGCTAATTTCTTCTTGGAATAGCTTGTGTACGTTCAATGTGTAAGCACTTGCAAATTGGTCACATATGTACTTCGAAGTGGGATTCGATCTCCAATTTTATGATTGAAAATCAGCTTCCATCATTTTTCTAGTTTTATCATTAACAACAATCTCACACTGTTCCACAAACGTATTTAAAGTACTTCTGGAGTTCACGTAACTATCAAAAAAATATGCATTGACTCGCTTCGTTGAGTCGACACCATACAGGTCCAAAATAAATGATTAAGTAAATAGGGGCCCAATTCTCCCGTTCCGCATTGAAATTCTTATTTGACCTATTAGTTTGTAGATCATGTTGCCAGAGGAATTCAGTCCACCTTTCTTCAAATTGTACAATGCTAAGGCTATTACAAAACATAGAGTATAATTCATTTGAGCATCTTTAATAATTTGCAATAGTTTTCAACTTTTGAGGAATCTTTTGACATATATGCCATAAGCACAAATAGTGGACAGTATTGGGTAAAACTTCCCTCATGGAAATTCTGATACTCTCGCATTGATCTGTTAATATTGTAGTAGGATGTACCCCCCATTGCCTCCACCCAACTACTGAAAAATCATTTAAAGAAATTTGCATGTTCATGTGTCAAGAATGCGCAACATAGCAAAATAGACTATAATGATGATTAACACCGACCATAGTCGCTAAAGGCATCTAATATTGGTTAATCATATATGTATATCAAAGCTAACAACATCGTGAAAATCATGATAAGCAGCTGTGCTACAAGGATGGATCCGCATCACATTTTGGCGCCTCAAATCATCATCAATATCCATCAAATGAAAAAATCTTGGATCCCTTGTTTGCAAAGTACTAAAGAGCTTATTGATGGCGTTTGCATCTCTTTCACCGAGTCTCAATATTCTCCTCTTATTGATATAGTTCCTACAATCCCTTTAAGTTGCTTCTAAATTTCCTAGACCTCCCGGTTGGACTTCAACTAACTTTACATTTTTGCAAACTTCCTACAATGCCATTAGCTTCTAATTGTCTCTTCACCGTCATAGGCAAACTTCTATAACCTGCCATTAAAGCAGACATATTTGGATCTAATTTATGATTATGATCTAAGCGAACAATAGACACTACATATTCACCCAAATCATGTCTGATAGCATTGATGTGTGCCCGACAATCTATATTTTTGTTTGTTTCTTACAATCCAATTTTCCAGCCCAATCACATGATATCACAATATATTTAGTAGAATTACTTCGAGAAATTACGCAAAAACCTTGTTCTTTTGCAAATGAATTGTACGCCTCGTACAATCTAATTGCATAATCAAACACCATGCCCAATTTAGGACCTTCTTGAAGTAGCTCACCAAACGTATCTTCATATAAGTCGTGCATATGATCATCTGCATGCAACATAATAGATACAAAAGAGTTAGATTATATAAGAAATAGAATCGAAAAAATTAAATTTTATAAAAGTATAATTAAATATAGGTAAAAAGCAAAATTTGGCAACATGATAAATATTGCAACAATTTACTAGGTTACCTTGACTAGGGTCAAGTTCGCCCAAGTTGTGGCGCTTCTTGCCTAACGTTATTTCATGTTTGGGGGAATTTGGTTTAATAAAAGAGACATGTATTATTGATATGATTTAGTAAGACTGAAATATTTGGATTATTTAATTTCATGTATGATCATTTAAAAATGCTCAAATAAACAATTGTTTTACTATTTTAACTAAAAATTAATTTAGATCATTAGTCTTTGTATGATTAACTATTATTATTATAAAAGTAGTAATGTAATACATAAAATATTAATAACATAAACGAATCATTAATATGTATATATATATATATATATATATATAGGGGCGCGTTAAAATAAGAACACCCTTTAAATGCATAACTAAGAACTAATATACAACCTAGGATTTGGAATTGCACGGATGAGATTGTAGGAAAAAACGTATCATTATTGTTTTATTCAAACATCATTAAAGGGCATAATTGCACACAAAAATCTCACGATTTTAGGAAAAATCCGAAAATCATGGGATCTTCTTAAATCCCACGATTTACTAAAAAATCTCACGATGCAGATATCATTATCAGTATAAGAAGTTTTCATCATTAACCATATCATTATGCTCTCACGATTTTTTCCATAAAAATCAAAATTCATAATCAACCAAATCTTTCCATAAAAATCGGTTATACCATAACTGCTCAGA
This sequence comes from Monilaria moniliformis, assembly GCA_034509125.1. Taxonomy (NCBI): domain Eukaryota; kingdom Viridiplantae; phylum Streptophyta; class Magnoliopsida; order Caryophyllales; family Aizoaceae; genus Monilaria; species Monilaria moniliformis. Next base: position 10,304 of record JAYDZE010011813.1, read on the forward strand.
AAAAATAGTATCATTATCGGCATAAGAATTTATCATT
>JAYDZE010011824.1:0-10337 GCA_034509125.1 Monilaria moniliformis
TAAATTGTTCACATGTGAGAGTTGCAGCATTTCAAGTTCCAAAATGTCATTGAATCATCAAATCAAACTTTATAATTTAAAAAAAAAAAAAAATTAAAGGTGGCCGCCGCAATTCGGCGGACCACCTGTAACGCAGCCCCAATCCGGCCACCGCAGCCTGGCTTTCAGCCGCTGGAGCAGCTGATTGCCCGGCTGTGGCGCGGCGATACGCCCCCAACCCCGCCCCAGTGCGGCGGCCGCTCTTTTTGGCCAAAATCCGGCGGCGTTAACAACGCCCTTAGCAGCAAACTTTCAACAGCAGCTAAATTTTCATCGTCCAACTCAAGAATATTTAATAAATTAAATAACTGTCAAGTTTAATCATATTATATACATCTAAATGTGAGAATGGCCAATATATTCGGCAGTGAGCATTACTGCCGACCAACCAATACGATCGCTTCTGAATGAAAGACAGCCCACTACGTTTGGTCATTAAAAATATGAATATATTCAACTGCCCAAAACTAATTCAAAATATATTTAACCATGTTCAAGCTTATTGTATTTTGTTAACTCATAGGAAATTAAATATTAATCAAATTTTCAATGTGTAGAATTATATCCAAAATATGGAGCCTATATATTTACAGTTCAGATATTTGCTACATGTTTTTAACCAATCAAGTAATATTATATAATAGTTTAATTGTACACATAAATTAACATTTTATTATGAATTGTACACAGAAATTAACTCAAGTCTCAAATAGATGACGAAACAAAATTTATAGCAGAAAAGATTTTAAAATAAGGTTATTTGGCCTTTATAAATTAGTCAATTTATAAATTGTGTAAAAATTCAAAATTTGGTACGTCAATATACTAATTTTCAAATTTGTCATGATTTTATGATAAGAAATTTTTATGGCGACCTTTTTAATTGACATGACACTATTTTTAAATAAAATGATGTTGACGTGTCCATAGTTGATCTAGGTGCGTTTTAACAAGTAAAATGATTACGTTTTGGTCTCAGGAATAGAAATCACGATTTAGGGCTTAGAAACACAAATCATGTCTATTCTTCGTCCTCTTTCTCCTTTGTATCTTCTTTAAGAGCTTTGCTTCCTCCATAGCGTAGCTATATCCACTTTTCAAGAACCAAAACTCCATCCTACAAATTTGACGGCGATGTCGTCTTCGACAATTACATCAAATTCTACCGCTCCAATTTACATGATGTCTTCAAATTCAGCGGTGGATTTATGGCTGCGGCATTAAATTGAGCGATTCGAGCCTTCTCTCCACGATCTTCGTTGCTAAACCTACTTGTTAACTTCAACACCAACATCGTGTTTGGCGATGTTCCAAATGCGACCAATGCGACCATGGTAGAACTTGTGGGGCACACCCTTGTGGATGGAGCCATTAACCTTGACGTCGATATAATCATAGATTTTGAATATCCGAAGGTAGGTGGTGAGATGAGTAGGACTCTTCTTTTATAAGGGGCAAAAGAATGAATCTCTGGTGCGCGACCTCTACTGTGACCCGCCGGCATATTGCAGTGCTTTTCAGCTGCTTCACTGTGTGTTATGTGTGCGAAATGTGGGTTAGGCGTACGAACCCTAACACTAACCCTAAAAGAAGTTAATCAGTAACCAAATTTTTGTTTTTTTAAGTTTGGATCGACATCGTATAATATGTTGGACGATGAGTTCATGTAGGCAATTTGTGGCTTCCACGTCATCTTAAAATTTAGGAATTTTAATTTCATTACGAAATTATGATAAATCGAAAGCTAGTGTATTATTACATTAAATTTTAAAATATATGCCATTCATGAATTTGCTAAAAATTATTGTATGTAAAAGCCAATAATCTTATAAGATAATGGTTATCTCTGGAAATGGCTGCAGCATATGACAATAATTTTGGCATAAAATGGAAAAAAATAATTAAAAGTATATATTTGTTATGAAAAAATTGGCTATTATTCCGATGTGACTGATGAATACCGACATCGTGAAAAGACGGGGATTGCAGCTCCTGATTTCGTAATTGATTATGCTTTTTTGTTCGCTTGTTGGGATTTAGACGTTGTAATAATTAGTGGCGGAGTAATGCTGGAGAAGGCAGCTTCAGCTCAACCTAGCTCCGCCGTGAATATTCGATAGCGTACTGAGTATTTCACTTAAAAAGTTATACAGTTGTCCAATCGAAAAAAGAAAATATCATTTTGAAAATTTAACCTATAAAAATTTTATTTATAAGAAAAAAAACTATTGTAAAATAATCTAGCAAGTTAATGCGAGATGTGTCGGACATCAAGAATTTGTACATAGGTTTTGCTAAGTACTGTTTTTTCCTTTCCAGAAAACGAATAGAATAATAAATTGAACTTTAGATATAATGTAATTAATAAATTGATGATCTTGATAATTATATATAAGAAATTAGAATAGAAATAATATTGAAAGAAACAAAATGCTTTGTATACTAAATGTTATGGTTGCCCGGAAAAAGTGCTCACAAATTGTGATCGATATATTGATAATTTATGTTATGTTTATACATAAGAATGGTGTTGAAATAGGACAAATGAAGAAAATATATCATATCTAATAATTGAATTATGTAGGACAAGTTTTTTTAAATTGAAGATGAATATCGATTGTGGAATTTTATGAGTGCCAGTTGCTATATCCTTTTCATCATTTAATTCTGGAGCTTCATAGTCCGCAATGATATCATTTTGCTTTATTGACTTAAATCATTTTCATCATTTAATTATGGAATTGCATAATCCGCAAAGGTGATCAATTTGCATTTTTTGATATTTTATTTTCAGCTTCAATTTTTTGTAACTACATTCCAATTTTTCGGACCACTGCGGATGTGCAGTTTTTTTGTCTATATGCATTTGACACAATATAGTTTTATCTCTACTTTTTCTTAATCTTAATCAATTCAAATACGGCAAAAGAAAAATGAATGCATCGCAATGTCGCATCAATATGACAATATGCAATATGCATGGTTTATATGTTTAATATATCCATAAATCATTAATGGTAGTGTAAGAAGTAAAAGAGGACATGCTCAAAAGTCAAATAGAGAGTTCCAAAGCTATTCGACAGATTTTTCAGATGATATAATAGATATAATTATAATTAAGGCCGAGTTTAACAGCTTAGATGAGATAGCGTGAGATATATAAAATAAGATGAGTTTGAAGATAAAAATTTACTGTAGCATTAGTATAAGAATTTATTGTTGTTGTTTGGTATTCAAGATAAAAATAATTAATGTTAGGTAAATTAAATTAAATTATAAATAAGATGTGAAATGATATTTTTGCCCTTACTAAAAATATAAATATATTATATTATTAAGTTAAATTACTAATTTATTAATTAAGCAAAATTAACTAAATTAATCATTTATCAATTCGTGATATGATTAATATTATTTATTATTAATTATTTAATAATTAATATAAACTAATTTTAGTGACGTTTTGTGAATTAACTCCCCTTAATTTAAAATTATTTAATTACTACATTGTGAATTAATGTTAATAATCAATTACTTAATTAATTACATTTAATTAGGGTTTCCACCAATCCACCCCATCCCTACTCCCAAATTGAAGCCCCTCCATCGCCGCCTCTACCGCCGTCTTCACCCCGCCACCTCTACCGTCACCTTCACCACATACTTCACCACCGCCACTGCCACCTTCACCAACCCACCCCATCCCACTCCCAAATCGAAGCCCCTTCCCCACCGCCTTTCTCGTCCCCTTCACCAGCGCCACCTCCACCATCTCCTTCACCACTGACTCCACCCCCAAAATCCAGAATCCATATTTCCAGCGACCTCCCGAAACCCATAAACCATATTTTCGGCAACTTCACGAAATCCAGAAATACAAAACAAGAGTGTGTGGTGAAGTTGCCGAAAATATGGTTTATGGGTTTCGTGAAGTTGCCGAAAATATGATTTTTGTGTTTTCGGGAGGTCGCCGGAAATATGGTTTATGGATTTCGGGGGTGGAGTCAGTGGTGAAGGAGATGGTAGAGGTTGAGGTGGCGGTGGTGAAGAGGGCGAGAAAGACGGCGGGGAAGGGGCTTCAATTTGGGAGTGGGGTTGGGGTGGGTTGGTGGAGGTGGCGGTGGTGAAGTATGACACGCGTGATTTGGGAGTGGGGTGATTTGTGGGATTTTCGTGTGATTTCGGCGAGTATGTGACACGCGTCCCGCCCGCGATTGTGATTTGTTTCAGCGTTTTATACTTTTTTTACTAAACTTAAAAATTAAAATATAATAATTAAAACTTATATATAGCCGGCAACGACTCTTTTTAAATATTTATTTTTCTTCCTAACGTGTCCAATCCAACGACACTTTTCTTTCGATTTTTTTTTGCTTTTTTTCTTCTATAAATACCCAACACCCCACACTTCATTCTCGAGCCCAAATTCATATATTTCATCTTTTCTTTTTCATTTTCTCTTCTTTCATCATGTCTATACTCCTAACCATTAAGTAGTGATCCAGCATTTGTTTTTGCAAGGGATCGATTCATCCGTTTTTGGATAGGAGCCAAATGCTTCCGGCATATCTCAACTGGTGGTATGACTCTCCTTGTTTCAGCTCGTCCTCCCCATATTTCAGCACCATCAACTTATCCGGCGAAGCAGATAAGTCAAAGCAAGAAGCCCAAATTGCATACTCCGCGGGAGAAACAATGCGTATATTTGAAGTATACGTCGACGTGAGCGAAGATGCAGTTTGCGGCAACCAACAGAAGGGGTCATCTTTTTGAGAAAAGGTGGCCACAAAGTACAACGAGATACGCTCTCAAGGCGCACCCGAACGCACGTCTCGTATGGTTCAGGGCCACTACGACAGAGTGGACCCTGAAATATCAAAATTTTGCGCAATCTACAACTCCATCGAAATGGAGAGAAAGAGCGGCGCAAGTGAGTTGGACGTGTTGAAGGATGCGTTGTCCACATACTTGAATGAGGACAAGAAACTGTTCAAGTATGTCAAGACGTGAGAGAAAGTTTGCTTTTGCGAAAAATGGGCGGGCAGCGGGTCTGTGACATCCTTAACCCAAAGAATGCATCATTTTGCATAATTGCATATTTTACTATCATTTGCATTATATATATATATATATATATATATCTTTAGTTTATATCATAAAAGATAATATTGATGAGGAATTATTATACTTAAATACATATATGATACTTTTACGCATGTACATATACGTAAAACATATAAATATATAAATGCATGTACTTAAATTTATGAATTTTGTTGAAATAATAAGATATATCTATATCTAATTGTGAATACATGTATAAAATAATCAAATATGTGCATTATTAATTGGAGTTCTAAATGAATATGCAAAAAAGAAAAAAAAAGATATTGGTTATATATATATATATACATATCTTAGTACTTAGGATATATTATATAAATTAATGTCTCTTAATTATTAAGTTGTGGATAGGTGCAAGGTTACTGCTATAGCAATACATAAGGCGTATAGCTTTTATCTTGGATAATGTGTAAATCTCAATTGAGTTGATAATTAAAAGCCACGCATTACATTATGTACAAAAGAAGTTATCTAACCATTAAAAAAAATATATAATATTCATAGCAACTAAAAAATGTCGGCTAACTTGAGGTAAGAATGATAACCGACTTGAAATTGTATATACATATACATATGCCATAATTTTAGAAACAATAATGAGAAAAAGGGTTAGAGAAATACTGTTGATAAAAGAAAATTGATCACTGCTCCAACACATACAAATACTAACAACAAGTGACTGAGTTTTCATTTTAAAGAGGTAATGTATTAATATTATATATTTACCCACATAAATTACAAAAAAAATACCTAATATTTTCGAAAAATCACGTTTGTATCCCATAACAAAAGCCTAGTGTCCAGATAATGATGTGACACATCGGAGTTTGCATGTGATATCAGACAATTTCATAATGAGATTTTAATATATTTTTTTGGTACAAATGTAACAAATCACATAGTATTAAGTTATTGAGTTAACTACATTTTTAGTATTTGGAAAATGGAATTTTTACTTTCGCGGTCCATAAACTAAACAATGCATCTCAAAAGTCTCTGGACTTTGGTATAATATCGTTGAGGTCATTTTTAACTTTTTTGACTCTCTCTCTCACCTTTGCACTCTCTCTTCAATCTCTCACACCTGAAGCAGAATAGCAAAAAAATAGCAACTTCAAGAAACTACAGGTTCAGCTATAAACTTGGTGTATTTGATTTTCTTGGTTAATGGGCATGGCTTGTTTTGTCTGAATTTTCTAGGTTTGGTTGTGATGTTTTTAGTTTGTTGATGTTAATTAAGGCATTGGTAGTGCAGTTGCCATAGTTTTGGACTTGTATTATATAAGATTAAGATGACTAATGTTGGTGTTAGTGTTGCTACATGAAACATTTATGCTTGTCTTTATGGCTTAATCATGAATTTTAAATTGAAGGCAAGTCCAAGAACGGTAGAATTGTAAAGAAATACCAGAATTAAGAATTATGGAAAACTCAGACTGTGGTTTTTTCTCAAGTAATACAAATTTTGGAGCCTTGGAGGTAATAAGCAAGTATGTCGTCATTTGCAACTATGTTGCGATCTGCATCTACTCGAGATGCTTGGAAATAGAGTTCATTAACTAATTTTGATTTTTCGGTTTTATTACAAAACTAATATACATAGCAGGTTCTACTTTAGTAGTTTGGGGGTGAAATTAGAGCTTATTATGGCCAGCTAATTCACGTATAAATTCTCTTTTCTTAGAGCATGGGATTTGGTGGACTTACTGTAGTTGCGGAATTTCAAACATAAATATAAGTTGTAAAAATCTGAGCAAGTGTTGCATCATGCTCAATTGCTCATCGCCTTTGTTTGCTTTGTAACTTTACTATTCTTATTTTTTACACTGTTTCGTACTAAATGGAGCCAACTTCAAAGTGAATCACGAAAACTGAAATGAGGGGAAACTGTATCTATGTTATTTGGGATGATAATGTAGAAATCAAACTGATTGATACTGCTCTCCCTGTGTCTTAATACATGGAAATATAAGTATCGACTTTCTTCTAAGTGCTTATTTTCCCTCTTTTAGCTGCAGTTGTCACTGGCGAATTATGGACAAATTGATCACAGAAAGAGGAGAGTGTGCAGAGATGAGATAGAGAGAGTGCAGAGAAAAGAGAGAAAGAGAGAGAAGATATTACAAACAATAGATGTCTAGAAGAGTATAATAACTTATAAAAATGCTTTACAATTACACCATTTTCAATTATTATCTAAATAAATAAATAATATATATATAACAAGAACCGTAATTTTATCATGGAGCTTAGAGCATCAACAACAGTATGCGGACCCCTACACAGCGTGTGCGCATAACATGTAACACAAGCACAACACACGCGTTGCTCGCATGTCACGAGCCACAACCAATTCGCATGGCGTAGTTTTAACTTTTTTTATATATAAAATCAGAAAATCTGATTTAAGTAAAAAAAATTCACCATACTAGAAATTCCACACACTAAAAAATTGAATTTTTTATTTTGAAACAAAAAATCAATTTTTTTTTTAATAATTTTAACTAAGGTGAAAGATCATATTTATAATTACTCTTATCACACTTTCTCTTATCAATTTTCAATGTAGGGTGGAAATTAACATATAAATATATAGAAGCAAAATGTTGGATAACTTAAATTTTGATGTAAGATGCAACTATATTACATTAGTTCAATCAATTTTATACATGTAATGTACGGTGTCATATCAAATGAGATTTAATACTATGAAATATAATTGTAAGAATAAAATTGTTTGATTAAATCATAGTATTACATTAGGCTAGCGAATGATTAATTTGATTCGATTTTTATTTGAATGGAAAAGGCTCGTATCTGCCCTACTCCACAAACAACACACAAATAATGAAATAAATCTTAAAAATACCTATAAAATTGTGTACCACTATTAATGATTCAATAATTATTTATCATAGATTGTATACCACTATAAATTTAGCCAAGCAACCAAACACACCGTAGAGTAGATTACATTTGCATCTCTTTAAATCAAAATCTATTAATTATTATTTTTATATTCAAGTGAATTTAAATTTAATAAAATAGGAAATCAGTAAACTTAAATTTAATTACATGAAAAATATATGAGATCTAAAGCTTATTAATTTTTTTTTTTGCTGCAGTTCAATAACACTATATCGGCGCTTTTGAGTGCTGTGATGAAAGTCAGAGATGAAATTCATTTTGAAGAAAATTTCAGTAGAAAGCAAACAAAACAACAATGAATTCGTATCTTACTGAGGATATGTGATAGTCACAGTAGGACTAGGTAGTTGGTACCTTGGATATTCTATTCTAATTCAAATGATAGTATAGTTTTCCTGTGAATGAATACTGAAGTAATGAAATACGAGTAACTCTTAAAATAGACAAACATGATTTTCTACTAACAGAAAAGAAGAGACTCTATGCTGGAAATCAAGGACCATCTTCTTCCTTCCACATCTCAACCCAATTCTTCTGCAACTCTTCGAACCCTAGCAACGATCCTTCTTCCGCTTCGTTCAAGCTCGTCGACAAACTGCCATAAGCAATTCCAAGCGCCGAAGCTCCGAATGTTATCAAAGTAGTCAAAAATGGCAGCCATTTCGGCACGTCCCACGAACCTTTTTCTATCACCACATCAAAGCCTTTCAGCAGGGCGAAACCAATTGCTAAAGGCACCCCGACGGAGGGCAAGATTCTCTTGATCATCCTCTCCCACACCGCATCCGGTATCTTATCGTCGTCGTCGTCACCGCCGCCGCCTCTATTCTCGCCATTTCTGGACGTGTTACCTTTTCTCGCGACGGGTTCGCCGCCTTCTGGTCTGCTGGTGAAGCCTTTTGCACGACTCTGGAGCTGCCAATTCCGCGGTGACGGGAACGGCGTCTCGGGACGATTCGTGCGGAGGAGTCGGTGGATTTGTGGCCATGGGTTTGGTCTCGTAACGTGGGATGGTGTTATTTGTTGGAGAATGGTAAGATTTCTCATAGCTTTACTGAAATGTGTGTTTTTCTTAAAGGAATTTTGGTGCGTGTTGATGTTAGTGATTAGAAATATCTTATCCACAGAGATGAGTGGCTGTGTAGTCTCGTAAACAATCAACTTTAAAAAATTATTTGCGCAGGCAGCCATTTTTTGTCTATTAGCAGGAACAAGGGAGATATTTATTTAGGGGGTGGCCAAAGATATTTATGATAGTTTGTTTATTTGGATGTTTACTTGGAAAGTTATAAATAAAATGCAATACAAAAGTCTTCTGTACATCTGATGAACCACTTCACTTTTCGGATATGGTTGATATGGATTGTAAAGTTTCCAGATTCTTGTTGAATTCTTTCTCCAAATTCTAAAACAAACGCTAACATTGTTGCACTAACATATGCTAAGGATCCTGAGATGACCAATCCATGGACAATCAATACCACTTCAATCAAAATGAGTTACACAAGGGCAAGTACTATACTTCTCAGGCTGTAGAAATCTGGTCATCGATCTTTTACTAAGCCTTTGAGAAGAGATGCTTCCGAAAACATATTAGAGGCATGAGACTTCCTAGAAACTGAAAACTCTTTTGTAGCATGCAGGGGCACTTTATTTACAAGGTTCAACGTTCTTATTGAACTTGTTAGTGAATCGTGTCAGTTATGAATGCTACAAGTCTTTGATTTGCCACTCACATCGGAAATCTTTGTATAGCTTTACTAGTAAGCATGATGAGAATGGCAAATCATTGCAAAGAATGCAAACAATTGTTCTTTAAATTTGGAATAATAGAAAGACTGCACCTATAGTCACCTTCACATAAGACCGAGGTAAGGTAATACTTGATCAAGTAAGACCTCAAGTCCAAACTTCATATACACTTAGGGTGTGTTCTCTTTGATGGAAAATGGTGGAATACATATATTTTCACTCCTTTTCCACTCTTTTCACATATTTTGCAAGACATGTAATTTTCCTAGGGCATGATGGAAAAATTTCCTGGGCAGCTCCTTTCACTAAAAAAAAAACGGGATTTATTTAGCACCAAAATGCTCGCTAACCTTGCTAAAATGCTCGGTATATATTCATTACCGAGCACCCACCGAGAAAAATATATAGTCGGTGTTAGACCTGTCGGTAAATCACCGACCACCTACCGAGCGCACAGCTTAAATATACCGACCACCAGACGTGCTCGCTAACAT
>JAYDZE010011835.1:0-10336 GCA_034509125.1 Monilaria moniliformis
TTCTTGGGAATAATTTCTAAATAAACTAGAATTAAAATGCTATAATTCGGTGCGAAGAAGTCTTGGGTACGAGTTGGATTGATATGGAAATAAATTGAGACGAGAAAGGAATTTAATTAATTAACATAATAATAATATAATAATTAGATATTTATATACAAAACTTCTAGATAAATGATAAACATTATCCTATCATCTCCAACACTCCAAATTCGTGCCTAGTGAGGAAAGAAAAAGGGAGAAGCTTTGATCGATTATATCTCGTCCGACGTTCGGTGAACGCGACGTTTAATCGTGTAAACTCCGGCAAATAGGTAGCTCTATATTTTGATATTATTTTTTCCATATGTTTTGAACTATAGTATGAGTATGAAAGATAGCGCCAGGGTTTATGTGTCGTGGGCCGCAGTTTTCTCCTAAACCGCTAGCTCACAAATCTCTCCCCTATATGTCACTCTCTCTCAATCTCTCACGCCGCCATCACCCTTCACCACCTGTGCGGCCGCCGAGCCACCCGCCAGCCTCCGCCAGAAATCGCAAGCCACCCGCCAGCCTCACGCCGCCACCACCCTTCACCGCCTGTGCGACCGCCGAGCCCTCCACAAGCCTCCACCAGAAACAGCAGGCCACCCGTCAGCCTCACGCCGCCACCACTCTTCACCGCCTGTGCGACTGTCGAGTCCTCCACCAGCCTCCGCCGGAGATCGCAATCCACCCGCCAGCCTCACGCCGCCACCACCTTTCACCGCCTATTCGATCGCCAAGCCACGCGCCAGCCTCCCCCGCAAGCCACCACTCCACCTCGGAAGCCACCCCTACACCCCGCAAGCTACTGCCAGACCACACAAGCCACCCGCCAGCCACCTCTTAGCCACCGCAAGCCTCCCGCCTAAACAGGTGCGTTTCTCGATTAAGGATGTGATTCATCCAATTCGGAATACTTATTGAAACTGAAATTAGGGATGTGATTCATCCAATTGTGAAATTAGGGCTGTGAATATTTGAATGATGTGTTTTTGATGAAAATTGTGCTTTTAATGCATCCCTAACAATAATTTGAGGTTTTCAATTAATTGCTAGTTTATTTTTCCCTTTCTTTTGCGTGATTGAGATGAATTTTTAGTTCTATGAAACTAGCTGGATTAAGTTCTGAACTGAGATTGGGGATCTTTCTTGTTATGCCATTGAAAGTTAAACAAGAAGAAAATCAAAGACAGTCGTCGTCTCTCATCTTATTGCTGATTAACAGCATATGCCAAACCTTCGTCTTCGCTGCCTCGATCACCCCTTTTTTGGTGATTTCTGATTTCCTGTAACGACAACATCAATAAAGCTTGTGATTTCCTGCTTATGCTAATCTATCTCTAATACTAGTTGTGCTTATATAAACAAAGGCAAGCTAGCTATGTCAATAAGCATTAATGACCCGGGTTGTTAATGGCCACAGAATGGATCGATGGCATGTCATGTTTGAGGATGTGCAATGTTGGCTAAAGAATTCCATTTCTGCTGTGTACAATGTTCCAAGTCAAATACTAAAAAGGAAAAACTTGCCTAATTTGCTACAACCAGAGAATAATTCCATGTTCGTCATCATGATGCTGTCAAAATTCACATTTCCATATGCAATGTAAAATTTAGAAAAACGTAGCTGGGAAGACAAAAATAAAACCTAAATTGCACAATATAAAAAGAAGAAACGAATTAGTGCATTTTAATACATGCTATGATGATATGAGAAATCATTAGCATCTGATACAAGTTTAGTTAAGTAAATTGGAGATTGAAGAAATACTTGTTACTTGATTTAGAACTAGTTAGATGGCGTGGCTGGTTTATTGGATGCTTATGACATGGCACTTTGATCATGAGGTTCTTATGTTTCTAACAAACTCTTTGATAAAAACTACACAGTGTGATTCCAAACTAACCCATTTTCTGAAGACTGAGTAAAACCTATATATGTCTACATGAGCATGAATCTGATTAATATTTCAATGCATCCTTCACAAATGGATCTAGTATAGACGTGCGTCCTCACAACGTATATCTTCTCCACAACCAGAGATAGAATCTTCCACAGAGCAAGAGGCGGGACTGTCACAGTTAAATGCAGGTATACCTTTAGAGCCAGATGCAGATACAGATACAGATACAGGGGCAGATCCACCTCCTCAGACACAGCCCGATGATCGTAAGGAAGATCAATATGGTCGCAAGTATATAAAGATAAAAAATGGATTGTAAGTTTATTTTAATTTTTATATTGTGTTATTTCTTTTAAATTTGCTAACTTTATTGAATCATTGATGGGTATGTTGTGGCCTTCTAGAGTTGCGGCTTAATTGTGCAACTCTGCTTTCAAGAAGGCTGTGGACCCGAATGGATACAACCAAAAGACATTGTTCGATGAATACTTGTATATATATTAGGTTAGGGTAAGTGTGTTTTATATTTTTTTGGCATTGTGTCAACATATTTAACAAATGTAATGCTTGTTTTTTTTTTCCAGAAAATGGCTAACATCGAGGCCTGTTATGAAACCGCCGTATAAGCACTTCGGGTGAAGAATTGCAAAACTAAATACGACGACTACATAAATTATATGAAGCACAAGATGAAGAAGCCCCTCTATTTTATAGATGAAAACTGGAAGACTTATACCGACAACTGGAAGAAGCCCGAAGTCATCCAGAGTTCAACGAGGTGCTCCAACAATCGGAGACAAGGACAAGAGGAGGCGTCTGCCACACTTAGTAGCGGGTCAGTTTCCTTCGCCGAGACAGCAGAATAAATGGTAACTTTAGTTTTCTTTTTTATTTTAATTTATTTTATTTTTTATTGTTTAGTTATTTTTTTTTCTTTCAGGAAAAAGAGAATTATGGTAACCGTCTTCCTTTTTAGCAAGTCTTCAAAAAGACGCACAAGTTCACTAAAAAGAAGGATTCACAGGTAATGATGTGTTCGCAGCTCGCGACGGATATACAAGTAAATACTGATACTCAATTTAAATTTATTAAAAATTATTGTTTAATAATTTTATTAAAATGTTCTTATGGTTTTTTTTTTTTTTTACAGAGGAACGAGTAATGGCAGGAGAAGATGAAAGACGTGCTGAAGGAGATGAGAGCCCAACCTCGATTCTATTGTTTTAGAGGTTGTCGGGCCTCCAACGAAGAGAAGAAAATTCCCGGAGCTGGACAAGCGACGAGCCTCTATTTCCCATTCGTTACAAGCTCTTCTAAATCTGCAAGCTGGTCCAGCGGAGTTGATCCTAGCCATTTGATGAGCTTGTCGACCGTTGAGTAGAGGAAATTCGACGATAGTTCGAGTCTCAGAACCTGACCATAATGCACAAAATGGAAGAAATGGAGGTCCGCTAACAGGAAGAGAGAGAAGCACAAGAGGCTCACTACCGGGAGAAGATGGAAGCACATGAGGCGGGCCATTGGAAAGATAGGGCACGACAGGATGACCAAGCACGTTAGTTGCCCAAGTCACTCAGATATTCAAGCTAATGCAGCAGAGCAGTCAAAGAGATCTGACACGTTTACAAAAACAAAATAGTTGTATCGACAAAATTAGGAAGAAATAGATTATTATGCTTCGGTTGTAACTACATTTTATATTAGTAATTATAATAATATTTCTTTTATTTAAAATATTAATTTTATATTCAATAATATGTATTTAATTTTATTTTATAAATAGTAAAAATAGAACTAAAAAACTAATTGGAAAGCAAAAAAAATCTATATCCAGTGTTGTCTACCGACCACCAACTGTGCTTGGTAAGTTTTTTCGAAAATAGAGTTTCCGAGCACCCATTGTGCTAGGTACTAGTCCGGCTTACCAAGCATTGAGTGTGCTCAGAAATCTGCATTAACACTACTGAGCACTTTACGTGCTCAGAATGAGATATAATCACTGAGCACCAGCCGTACTGGGAAACAGGTTGTGGTTGGTCGTTTGTGCATGGTCATAATTACCAACAACCGCTAGTGCTCGACAATGGTGATATGTGTCGAGCACCGGTGCTTAGAAACCTACCGACGAACGTTGTACCGAGCAAACGGCATGCTAGGTGAGTGCTCGGTATAGGTCCGCTACCGACCACATTTTATGCGTTAGCGAGCATACCCGTGCTCGCTAAACAGTGTCTTTTTTGTAGTGTCATATGAACTTATAATTCCTTGGGAGTTTAGCTCCCAATAGGGTGGGTCGGTAAATACTTAGAAATTACTTTATAAATAGACTTAATTGTGATGACCAGACACAACACTTATTTATTTTTGGAAATAATAAAATTTAGTTGTGATTATCGCTTGGTTATTTTGAAAGAAAGGGTTTTCGCATAATTATCACATAATTATCACATAAAACAGAAAAGGCAGATAATCTACATCATCACAGGATAAGACATTCATAAAAGAAATGGAAAATAAATAAATTACCATCCTCTTACATTTATGATAAAATTATCCAAATCGGATAATTAAAAAAAATCTAGAAGATTTGATTAAATCTAAAAGATTAAATTTATCAAATCCTAACAACTAGATTAAATCGTATCTTATCTTTTAAGATAAGATACAATCATATCTTTCAAGATACACTTAAAAGATATGACTTAATCTAGTATACATTTCAAAATCTATCCAAAATCACCACTATACCGCCACACGCTATACGCCGCCGCTCGCCGTTGCTCCCACTACTTAGCCGAAAGCTGGCCGCAGCGCATCGGATGGGATCAGACAGCCCGTGGCTTAGCGTCACCCAATCGCCTACTCGTGGACATGCGCACAACGCATGCCCCTCAGCCATCCTAGCCGCCACATCGCACGCACGACTTGCGCATTAGGTTGCGATGTCACTCGGGCAGGTGACGAGGACTGCCGAGGCAGCCTCGCCCCGGACGCCAGCCTGACGTTCTCCTGCTCGCCATGTTGCCTAGACCCTGCCGAGAACTCTTGGCCAACAGCGCCGAATGGCACGAGCGCCCACCAGCGCTGGCTGCTTGCCCGTCTCGCGTCATGCCTGGCTGCCAAGGGCTGTCGGCCTGCCTGCCGAGGGACAAACCCTCCACTATGCCCAGCGCCTCAGCCTGCTATGCCCGATCCCGTCTGCTTGTCTCTCGCCTATGCTCTCAACGCCGCACGCGGTTGACCCCTGCACTTATGCGTGCGGTACCGGCAGTCTCTGGTCGACGAGGCATGTAAACCGTTGTCGAGTAGAGCTCCACGACGTGATGTCATTGCCCGGATCTGACCACCAATTTCATTTTTCGTATTCTTCATTTTCGATTACAAAATAATAGAAAAACGAAAAGAAAAGACCTAATCTACCATGGCCAACCCCCGTGGGTTTACAATTATACGAAATACCGAAGATACTATACCAACAACCACATTCAAATTTCATAAAAATTATTTTTCTTATATCAGTGCCTAGATCCGGCTCTGATAACAATTGTTGGGGTTTTAAATATTCCAATGAAGGAATCCCCTACCCGAGATCTACTAGGTTAATATAAGAAAAATAAATTCAATTCCATTAATCCTACTTTAACTTGAATGTAATTTAAAGCGCAAATAAACATATTAAAGGAAACCTAATTCATGCTTTCTAATTGGTTTAGAATACTTACTTTGTTAGATCTCCAAATATCTGATGATGGCTCGCTTCTTCTCCACATGAAGTACTTTGATTTCCAACCTTAGAACTTCTAATCTGTTCCCTACACCTAGGTTTGAATATTATAGTGGGCAATTCTATCAAACATATAGGACTTAAGAAAAAGAAGAAAACAAAGAGAGGCTAGGAGAAAATCTAGCAATCTTCAAAAATTGTGAATGTGTATGCTAAGTGATTTTCGGAAATGACTAGTGCAGAGTAAGTGTAAATTTTCTCCATTTTCTCTCTTATATATATAATTGATGGGCCAGATTAGGGATCCAATGATATTTAGACTGGGCCTCCCTATTGGGCATTATTAATTAAATTCAACACTAATTTAATATAAGCCTAATAAATATTAATTTGTATCACTATAAAAATTAATATTGACTTACCGGTGCAAAACAAAATTACAGAAAATATGAGCTTCCTTTTTAATTAATTTATTTCCCGTGTTTATGATTCTAATATCCATTAATTAATTTAAATCTACTGCTGGTTCTAATTAATTAATATCTTTTACCAAGAGTGCTCTAGTTCAAAGTTCTTTATTTATTATACTTTGGAATAAATTCCAAGTTGGTCGGGCTTCTGTATGATAAAACCTCTTATGGAACTCCTTTTGGGGATATTATCAAGTCGGACTTTCCCGAGACACGATTCAGTGCAATAACAATCCTAGCACCTTTTAGTCATTAATTACCACTGCACAATATATTCGGATTCTTGGGCTGCAAAAATCCATCACCTCTTGATAAATAAAAGCAGTGCATAACCGATGACGTATGGTCAATGTTATATACAAAGATTAAGAATAAATAAGCACCGAGACCTCATCTCTTTCAGTAATTAGCAAAAAAGACTTATCTCACATGAATGTTATACCACACCAGTGTCTTTTGTTTACCAAGGTTAGTAAACATTTGGACTGATACTGCAACCTTTCACAATAGATTGTCTAAGCCTATCTAGGTTGTAAAACTTGGTTTTCTTTTGCAAGAGACCGATTGAGGAACCTTCAGCGATAACCTGATTACCACTCATTCTATAATGCAAAATATTTTGACACATTTTCTTAATCATAATATATAATAAGATAAATAATATAAAAAACAAATCAATGTTACAAAATAATAATCTTCTCATAAATTGGGAAATAAGGTTTTTCAAATACAAAACAGCTCAAAGCTTGTTTTTCAATATATACCCTAACATGGTCGACATCTCTCGGCAGCCTTGGCAAGCGAATGATGGGCGCTAGACGCGCGCGCGGTGCGCGAGCGCAGGGTGTGTGCAGGTTAGGCGGTCCATGCGCCGGCCGACGGGCGAAGTGTGATGGGCGCGCGAGGGTGAGAGACGTGCGTTATGCGCACAGCGTCTCAGCAAGCGACTGGGTGGCGAGAGCCATGGCCTAGACAGCACCCCACGGCCCAGCTCATGTCGAGCTGGGAAAATACAGCGGCGACCGACAGAGTGCGGCGGCAAGCGGCAGTGACGTGGCGGAGATGCGGCGGCGATCCGGTGGTGATTTCTGATAGACTTTGAAATCTATCCAAGATCAAATCATATCTTGTTGAGTTTATCTCAAGAAGATATGTTAATATAAGATAAGATATATTTTGATCTAGTTGTTAGGATTTGATAAATCTAATCTTTTAGATTTGATCAATTTTTTTTCTAGATTTTATTTTATAATTATCTGGTTTGGATAATTTTATCTAAATGTAAAAGGATTGTAATTTATTTATTTCCCATTTTTTTGTTTCTATAAATGTCTTATCTTGTCATGAAGTAGATTAATCTATATATTTCTGCTTTATGAGATAATTATGCAATTTTTTTTTTCAAAATAACTAAGCGCTAATTACAACTATGTTTTATTTTCTTGAAAGTAAATAAGTGTTGTGTATGGTCTCCACAATTGAGTCTATTTATAAAGTAATTTCTAAGTATTTACCGACACACCCTAGTGGGAGCTAAATTCAAGAAATTATAAGTTCATATGATTAGACTTTGTTATTTGATAAACATTGAATTTTAGTAGTGGCTTACGACCTTCCCTAGATGAAATATCAAAACATAAATAAAATTCTTAGTGGTAAAATTGTGGTATAAGCTTAGATATAATTTGGTAGCCATGCCACCTTAGTGGTCTCTGGTCTACGTATCAAATTATATAACCAAAAAATTTTGTTAAACATATTTGTATTTTGATCACCTTAGTAACTTGCTTTAAATATGTTTAACTATTGTGAGATGCATGAAATTGATTTCATTGGCTTTTCAAATTTATGTATCAAACATAAATGTGACTTTAGTTTATTTTCTTCACAGTCTATTGTACAATGTCGTTTAATCCTCTCACATCAATACTAAAAGAAAACAAACTCGAGTGTCAAAATTATGTAGTCTGGAAACATAATCTGGATATAGTATTAATAGTCGATGACATTAAGTTTGTTTTGGAAACACCTTGTCCTCCAGTACCTGCCAATAATGCAAAGAATGCAGTTAAACAAGCATTTAACAAGTGGCGCAAAGCTAATGAGATGGCTAAGTGCTATATTTTGGCTCTTATGTCAAATGTGCTTCAACATCAGCATCAAACTATGCAGATAGTCGCTGACATGATGCAAAACCTTGGAAACCTATTCGGGACTCAAAATCGGGCTGTTAAATCAACGGTAATCAGTAAGATAATGAATAGGATAATGAAGGAAGGCTCATCTGTGAGGGACCATGTCCTTGAGTTGATGGGCTATCTCAATGAGATAGAAATTTTTGGGAGGATCAATTGATTCAGAATCCCAAATAGATATCATCCTTCAAAGTCTACCTACAAGCTATCTGCAATTCAGGCTGAATTATGATGTGAATAAAATGAATCATTCATTGCCTGAATTGTTGATAAAACTGCAGTCGGCGGACAGACTAGGCAAGCCTTGATTGCAGCTACTCATTCTTCCTCGGGCTCTAAGCCTAATAAGGAGAAAAAGAAAAAGAAGAAGATATCTGTGGCCCCTAAGAAAGGGAAGGAGAAGAAGAAGGTGAATCCAAATAAACATACTCGAAAATGCTTCAAGTACGACTAGAAGGGACATTGGAAAGCGGATTGTCTACTTCTCAAGAACGGCAATGGTTCAGGTATGTCCTATGCTTATGTAGTAGAATCATGTTTAGCGGCCGTTTCTACTCATTTGTGGGTAGTGGATACGGGAGCCACTGATCATGTTTGCTTTGATCCTTCTTTAATGCAGATGATAAGGAGACTGCATGAGGGTAAGGTCTATATCCATCTAGGGGATGCCACAAAAGTGGCGGCCATTGTAGTGGGAGTTGCTTATTTACAATTTTCTAGTGATAGAGTTTTGGTATTGAACAAGGTTTTGCTCGTACCTTCATTTAGAATGAAGTTAATTTCTGTTTCTAAACTAGTTTTTGATGGATATTCGATTTCATTTAATGATTCTTGCATTATTGAGAAATGTGGTTTGATTATCTGTCGTAGTACAATGCAAAATAATTTATATACCATAGTAAATACACAACGCACACAAATTAATGAGTCTAATAACACATCAACTTTTTCAAGAAAGAGAAAGTCTTATTCTATTGGAATGAATGAAACGTACATATGACATTTAAGACTTGGACATGCCAATCCTAGGAAGATCCAAAGGTTGGTGGATCAAGGTTCACTTAAGGATCTAATTTTAGAACCTTTTACAACCTGCGAATCCTGCTTGGAAGGTAAGATGACCAGGGGACCTATAAGAATAAAGGGTATAAGGCCAAGAAAGTACTAGAACTTATTGATTTTGATATATGTTGTCCAATGTCAACTCAAGCTACAGGAGATTTTCATCACGTATATTGATGATTATTCGAAACAATGATTTATTTAGTTCATGCGCTACAAGTCAGAATCCTTTGAAAAATTCAAGGAATTCAGAGCACTGGTAAAGACGCTTCGTAGTAAAACAATCAAATGTCTATGGTCTGGCCGCAGAAGAGAATGTCTTAGCAATGAGTTTTTTGATTACTTGTCAAAGGTGGAAAACCAATCCCAACTGACTTTGCCTGGCACACCTCAACAGAACAGTGTAGCTGGAAGGAGAAAATCAAACACTGCTAGAGATGGATCAATCAATGATGATTATGCTCAGTTACCCATTTCGTTTTGGGGATATGTGCTGTAAACAACATCCTACACACCAAATAACTTACCATCAAAATTAGTATCAACAGCACCACATGAGTTGTGGACTGGTCGTAAGTCAATCCTAGCACATCTCAGAATGTGGGGTTGTCCAACACATGTGTTTGAAAAAGATTCAAGTAAATTGAAAGGATATCCTAGAGAAATGAAAGGATATGAATTCCATAGTCTTCATGACAAGAAGGTATTCATTAACACGATTGTCAGATTCTTAGAAGAAGACTATTTAAAAAACCAAATATCCAGTAGTGTGGTTGCTCTTGAGGAACTAAGAGAAATCACGCAACCAACTATTCAAGAAAACACAGCAAACACACCTACAACATCAACTGTTTGTACCTCAGGTTGTAGTGCCTCATAATAGTGGGAGGGTTACTAGAGAACCCGACAGATTCATTGGCCTAGGAGAGTCTTCTGACTCAGTCCTTGACCTGGATG
>JAYDZE010011846.1:0-10336 GCA_034509125.1 Monilaria moniliformis
TCTTGTGAGTTGCGTATAGTGTAAAAGAGATAGAGAGGAGAAGGTGTGCTGCCATTGACGGTCAATAGAGAGGGGACCTAAAGCGTTTTTTCTTATCATCTTCTCCGGTGAACTTGAAATGGTGAACGGTATGCCTTGAACTCATATGAATGAATATGCTTGAGATGATATTGATTTCAAGATTCTACTATAACTTCCGCATAATAGTTCTAATAATTTACTAACAAAAGTTGGATTTGTACCCGTCAAAGGAAGAATCTTGAAATTCAGTCAAAAAATGAAAAATAAAAAATAAAAAAATAAAAGGGAGAGAGGCTCAATGGGCAATCAAGAAAACCCCAGCAGCAGCCCGCTGCTGCGCCTCACTTTTCATTTGTTTGCGCCCATGGCTTTGGAAAAAGAGTCTGCTCCCTCTGATTCTCCCACCATGTCCGCCTCTCTCTCTCTCTATGCTCGAACTGATTTTTCTTGATTTTTTACGACGTGCAGATTCGACAAGATCATCAACAAGCAAATACCAGCCAACGTCGTCTATGAGGATGAACAGGTTCTTCCTATTGCTTCATTTTTTTGCCTTTTCTTCTCCCTGCGACAATAAAGATCGATTCTTTTTATCGGGAATGTTTTATGCCCGTTAAATTAAGTGATTGTAAATTTGAAGTCTAATTGCTTGTAATGCTAAATTCGAATTCAACTTTTAAATTATTGCTTGATTATTTAGGGGAAATTTTATACTTTTGCCAGTCAGTTGATATAAAATTGGGTGTCTCATTTTCTAACTGAATATTGGTCCTGTTTCACCTTATCAAATATAATCATGCCAAATCCCTTATGTATTAGGGAGCTTTCTGCTTCTGTGATGGTTAATTGGCTACATATATTTTTCAGTTTTAGAATGAATTTTCTTGCTTTTGTCTTAAACTGGTCTTTCATAGTGTACCTCAATTATATGACTCCTTAATTAGTTTGTTTATGTTTTGCACTTTCTAAGGAGTACGTATCGAATTAGATTATTTGTTTTGAACTCGAAAACTTGTGGCAAACTGTTCGAGCTCGTGTTTTCCCTTGGCAGGTTCTAGCTTTCAGGGACATAGCTCCCCAAGCGCCTACTCACACATCCTCATTATCCCTAAAGTGAGGGATGGACTGATTGGGATTTCCACGGTAGTTTCTCGTGCATTTACATATTCTACTGGGACCACTCCTCATTTGCTCCCTTTCTATATTGAGACTGCTGCATTACTTAATTTTCCAGTTCATGATCTCAGTAGTTGCTAAAATTTTCCCTATCTGAACTCTGATATGTTTCGCTGCATGTTATCTGATTGCTGAATTGTTTAAAGCATGAAGTTTCATGAATACGGAATTGAAATGTTACAAAGCTTTTATGCCAGTTTTTCAGGGCAAACAAAACTTAGTATAGTCTTAAACTGTGTGGTGTAGACATATAAGAACTCGTCACAAGCTTAAAGAGATCATGTCTCGATCTTATAGTTTAATATGAGTGGACCAGCATATCTTGTAAGACTGGCTTTCCTGGTGGTTATAACTTATGAGTATCGAATCTCTCCTCAATATCTCCCATCAACGAAAGATGAGGGAGGTGGTGTAAGCTAGGCCTTGCGCGTGGATAGAGTTGGGTAGGGCCAAATTTGGGAAAAACTAAAAAACTAGGTTAGCTAAGGCTGTTTAGGCCTTTTAAAAAACTATGCAATTCCTGGTATCATTATAGGAGACGTGCAAACTTAAACATTGATGTATGGTTTACTCCTGTAGGCTGAGGAGAGGCACTGTGAGATTCTTGGCCATCTTCTATACACAACAAAGCTTGTGGCGAAACATGAAGGCCTTGAAGATGGCTTCAGGATTGTGATTAACGACGAACCAAATGGATGTTAGTAGCATCCTCTCATTACCTCTTGCATTTGAATCTTCTTTCAATTCTTTTATAATGTTTACATTGGGCGATAATTTAGATTTTAAAAAATTAGTATAAGCTAATCTACCATATATTTTGATGGACCGAAAAATCTAACAAAAATCGTGTATTGGAGTTTTTATAAGTATGGGCTAGAATGGGTCTGAACTAGGGCTGCAGATTCGCGCAGACATATTTCACCCAATCGGGTCACTTTGTGGAGCAATTCCAGTCGGCAGGGTCTAGCTTGCTGGAGTGGTTCGCAATCTCACCCGGTCGGGTCAGATTGTGAAGTAATTCCATCCGGCCGGGTCCTTGTCTTTGGACTCCGATGGACTTCGTGTTGTTCCATCCGGCCGGGTGGTTTGCTTAGCACAATTTCACCCGATTGGGTAGATCTCTTTTACCCAAATTTTCACATTTTGTTCCATCAAGCTAAATTTTCTATTTTAACTACACATTTCTTAACAAATTTATTAAACTAACCAATTGATAGGAAATTTATCCAATACACTTAATGCACACCCTCAAATACATCATAATTAAACAACTAATAAGCTCAAAACACGTAAAACTACTGGTTTATCAACTTCCCAAACTAAGATTCTTGTTTGTCCTCAAACAAGACAAAGAAGAGAGTAAGAAAGACGACTAAAGGAATCAAGTTCAATCATATTTGCTTCAGATTAACCATTATAATAGAATATTCTTGAAATGTCATGCATAGAAAATCTTGTCATAGGCACAGGTTTGCTACTAACTAGTTGATCATTTTGCCATTATGCCATTATGCTTCACTCAGGAATAAGGGTGCAAGTGTTTGGTGCCTCACTCGAAGTGTATTGAGACTTATGTGCTCTCATCCTCGAAATACCTTGCGTCATCTATCATATGCTTGCTTAACTTCTTACCTCTTCTCTACTAGTTATAAATGAAGATTTAGAATTGAACAAATCTTTTTGACGGGTTATAATGTTGGCTCTTTAGTTAGGGTAGGATAGTTTGGTTGAGTAAGGTAAAATCTTCAAATTTGAATCTAGCTTTCGTGACTATACATCATCAATCAGCATACTACCTCCAAACATTTAGATTTTGTCTAAATTGTTTTCATTCTTTTGCTTATCATAACCAATTTTTTTATATATCATTCGTATTTTTCTTCCAACACTTTATCTTATGTTCAAGCACACTACTTCATATTTCTTATTCATAACTAGATTGTTTGCTTCATCAGTCAAAACATAATGCTTTAATGGAATTCAAGAAGTAGCAAGTGGGTACCAGTTACCATTGCCTAATCAAAGAAAAGGTTATAAGGCTCAATCATGACTAATTAGGATAATTATGAGTGAAGGTTTAAATAAAAAGGAATAGAAAATTACTTAAAAAGAAAGATGGCTTATCTTCATCTTTTATTTCCTCATTTACTGTGTAAATTCAAGTAGGAGTTAAGCAAGTTCTAGAGATGAGTACCAAGTATTCGAGCAAACACTCATAAAAGAAAGAAAAGCTAAACTCTCACTAGATTATAACATGTGACTCGTCCTAATTTAGTTTGAATTTACTTGCAAGTGTACAAGGATCATTATCATAAGGGCAAGCAAGAGTATCGTATCTACGAAGACTATTATACTTATCCTAAGTACTATGAACTAATCTTAATCCCTATTTAAGCATCGACTTCAAGGGGTGAATTGTAACTGAACAAAAACATAATCAAAAGCCAACCTAAAGTTCGATAAAATAAGCTTAATACGAGACACGAAGGAATGTAAAAGTTGGGCAGACAGGGGGCAAATTCTATGAGTCCAACAACAATGAAATTCATATGTTCATAATCCTAAATTTTATGTTAAATAATGACTCGAGAAACACTAGATCGATCACTAATGCAAAACTAAACCTTCTTTCGAAGTATTTAATACGTAGATTACTAACCAACAACCAAAGTATCCTTTAAGCTATTGATAGCAACTCCAAACAACACATAAGACCTAAGCCCTCACAATTAATCTTGAAATTTCTCAATTTAAAAGATTATTGTGTTGATTGTTCACCATTCCATGCATTATTACTCATCTTTCGAATCTTGCAATAACACTAATAAATTTTCCCAAGTTAGCCAATCAAAGGAAACATTCATACACAAGAACAATCAAAGTGAATCAAGGCCTTAATTATAGAAGTCAAGAATACAAGTTACATGAATCTCAAAGTGTTTTCCTCATAGAACATGCACAATAGCTTAACATCACATACTATCTAATGACTGAAAATTCAAAATAAAAGAAAGCATTGATGGGGTTTGATACATTGAGATGGTAAACCTTCACTTGGTGTTGCACCTTTACTCTTTCTTTCTCTTGTCTTCCTCTTCTCTTCAAGTCTTCAAATGAGCTCTCATATAGTGTGTGTATCTCAGAAAATGGGGGCGGGAACCCTAAAAACGTGTGTTTGGAGGGGTTATATAGTGTTGGGCTGAGCTGTGCCTAGATTAGGGCTTTTAATGAGCGCCGCCTCATGCACCCGGCCGGGTGGCTTAGGTGGTCAACAACCACTCGACTGGGTAGCAATTACTGGACTCTTGCTGCGGCGACATCCGGCCGGGTGATGCATGTGGGCGAGTCCTACCCGGCCGGGTGTGACTCCTGGTGCTTGGCCGAAATCCAGCCGGTTGGGTGGACTTGTAGCCACATCCCACGCGGCCGGGTGGGATGTTCTGGACCATCTTGGCACGCCTACCTGGTCGGGTGGTTAGTGCCATGGCTCTACCCGGTCGGGTGGTGCTTTCCTTCTTCTTCAAACCTGTATTTTCCTTCCCTTTCGCTCCAACGAATTAGATTTCCTTCCTATGTTATGCATTCTCACGAACACGTTAGAATAGCCAAATGAGCAGAAAAACACACGTAAACGGCTCAAAAACACCCTACAACCTAGAGTTAATCAATCTGAACGTGCACAACATTTCGGGTTTATCAACTCCCCCAAACTTAAATCCTTTTATCAACTCCCCCAAACTTAAATCCTTGTTTGCCCTCAAACAGGACAGATAAGAGATTTTAAAAACATCATGACTAGATGAATCAAATGCAATCACACTTGCTTCAGAAAACATAATAAAAATAAGTATTCTCAAAACATCAAGCACAAAACAAGCTAAAAACATATTGTCGCTACTAACTAGTTGATCACCTTGTCAGTATGCTTATCTCGATATAAGTGTTTGATTCTCACTCGCAGTGTATAGGGATAAGTAGGCTCTCTTTCTTGATATGCATACATTATCTACCATATGTTTGCTCAACCTCTTATCTCTCTTCTACTATGTTGTGAACAAAGATCTAGAATCATATATGTCTTTCAATGGGTTTTAATGTTGGCTTTTTGGTCGGGGTAGGAAAATTTGGCTACATGAGGCAATTTATATTTGAATCTAAGTTCCATGATCATATATCACTAATCATCATATCCCCTCCAAATGTTTAGACTTTGTCTATTTCACTCCCGTTCATTTTCTAAACAACAATGTATTCCCTTTTTTTTTTTTTTAATCTTTTCCTTCAAGCATTTCATCGCATGTTCAAGCACCCATTTTTCCCTTTTTTCATATCAAGATTCTTTCTCCACCACTCCAAACACAATATTTCAATGCAAAGATATAGCGAGTGTCCACTAGTTATCATTGGCTAACAATGAAAAGGCTTTAAAGCACAAAATTGGCTAACTAGAGGAATTATGTATGAAGGGTTAAAGCCAAGGGGAAGAAAAGGGTTAAAGGAAAGATGACCTATCTTCATTTTCTACTTCCTCATTCACTTTGTAAATTCAAGTAGAGATCGAGCAAGTTCTATAGATAACACAAAGCATTCGAGCAAACACTCATGAAGGAAAATGAAGCTCGAAATGTCACTAAGGTATAACATAATGCAAGGTGAACTAACAATTCACTACTTATGTGCCTCTTTCTTGAAGTATTACGCATTAAGTAACAAGAATACCCAAAACAAAACATTTGAAAATCCAAATCATAATAAGCAAATCATGCTTCAATTCCTCCAAAATGTCAAACAAATACAACTACTAGTAAAGTTTGCCAACCCACAACCTAACAAACCAACACAAACCTACTAAAATCAAACTAACACAAATAAATCCAACGAGGCAGCTGCAGAAAGAAAACGAAAACAACCTTAACACCCCCTCAAACTTATAATATGCAAAGCAAAGAATTAAGTTTGAAAGAGAAAGATGTGTTTGAGGATTGACCTTCAATCATGCGGGGGAGGCGGGGTATATGGGTTCCAGGAATTGAACCGGTCATATATGCTAGTGAGGATGTTTTCCATCCGATCCATCCTTTCCATTGAGCTGTTGTGGTAGCCCTCGAAGGTGTCCAAGCGTTGGTTGATCTGGTTGAAGCTATGATTCATGTGTTCCTCCATTTGATCAAACCTTTAACTGATAGGAATATCTGCTTCCTCTCGTGCCTGATGCTGCCGTCGTCTCTGCCGTCAGCGGGTTGGTCTGGCTCCTCATCGACGTTCGCCGGAGGAGCCATGAGCTGTGGTAGTGGTTGATCGGGCCTTTCGGGTTGTGGCATCACCAACGGCACATGCGGTCGGAACCGTGGTGCGGACCAAGGGAGATGTGGAGGATTGGTGGCTACAATGTGCCTATGCACGTCTCCGTCTATTCGCCAATTGGCTTGATAGTGCCACCCATTGACATACGTGTTGACCGAGTCGGGGAATGGAAAGTGGTCATTTCTCTTTTGGAGAAAATAACCACAGAACCAGTTGTCAACGTTAAGAAACTTGACTTGCTTCAAGACGTCCAAAGTCAAATACTTCTCCTCCATATTTGGCAGAAGATCCTCCACGTCTATGCCACAATTGGGGGTGAGAGATGTGATGATTCCACCACAACATTTAGTGCTCGAGGTCTTCCGTGCTTGCCGCTCGAGATGTTTGACAATGAAATGCCCCATGTCTAGCGAACAGTTATTCAAGATGTTCCACAAAAGAAACACGTCATCACTTTGCACGCTGCCCGCTTCAAAACGGGCGAATGGCAAGTAGGCCCACACCTTTTGGAGGAATCGGAGGACCAGGTTTCTGATTTGGGGGGCTTTAGCGCGTGCGGCATTGAATCTCTCATGTCCGATTGCTGGAAGGGTTATGGCACTCCAAAAGGCATCTCGATCGTAGTCCTCCGGTTTATCAACCACTCTCACATCTTCACTATGGAAATTGATGATTGCATTAAACTCGGCGATAGAGAGCTCGAAATTGTTGTTCAGGAGGCGAAATGTGATTGTCTCCACGAGGCGGTCCTCCATATGCACGTGCAAAGTGCTAAGGAACTCAAGCGTGAGGCAACAGAAAGAGTCTTGTTACCACCGGAACAAGGTTGTAAGGTCGCCGACGGCGCACAACTCCCAAAAGCACTCTTGAATGCCTAGGTTGCGCAGCACGTCGTCATCCGGATATCGAGATGGCTGCACTGATAGCCTCACAAGAGCATCCCAACGGGCCCGCTGTTCGGGAGTTTGTAATTGAATACAAAGTATCGTGGATGCAATGGATTCACCATTTGATGTAACTAAACCCAAAAAATGAAGATTATTAAGGCCACCACTTAACTAGGAAAAAGAACCAAATAATACCTCCCAAACATGTGAATGAATTTTAAGAATTTACTCCCCCCCATCATGTGTGTAAATCCATCCCAATCACATTAATCAATGAATTGCAAAGCAAGGTGGCTCCCCAAACTTAATGTGTATACAATAGCCAACTAAACCCAAGCATTAACAATTGATCATAGCAACATCCCCCCTTGCAATAGTAAGCATAACCCGCAACTCAACCAAAATAAAGACTAAGGCATACCATATGTGGGGAAATAAAGCTATCAACCTCCTACAAGAGTGCATATCAAGTGTTCGATGAAATGCCTCAATCAATTCACAAATATTTAGCAATTCATGTATACACTTAGGACACTTACATTACCCAATCAATCAATTATAAGCAACAAAGCACAAGAAGGAGAAGACTTAATCATACCTTTGGGGCAAATTCTAGAAGAATCAAAAGCAACTCCTACTTGAGTGGTGAGACCCAAATGATACAAAATGTGAAAAAATTAATGGATTGAAAAGTGTAATTGATGGAATAGTATGTGAATATGAGTGCAATGTGTGAATTGTGGTTGAATTGTGATGGATTAATGGAAGAAAATGAAAGAAGATGAAAAGTAGGGGTTAGGGCTTGAGAGAGAAGGGGAAAAATGGGGGAAGAATGCGGGCGGGTGGCTGTATTAAAACAGCCCCCACGTCGCACACCCGGCCGGGTAGGACTATTGACATGGTCACCCGGCCAGGTCGCGCTCTCAGGACTTGGGACTTCTGCGCACCCGGCCGGGTAAAGCACTTACTTCATTCCACCCGACCGCATTGCACTCTCTGTACCTTTGTTAGCACAATGGCTAGCACCCACCCGGGTGGGGCGGTGTGACTACGCCACCCGGCCGGATAAATGTCGCTGGAATCTGCGCGGCGCCACCCACCCGGGTGCGATGGCGCGGCTACGCCACCCGGCCGTGTCGCTGTCTCTGACCTTACCGTGGCGATCCACGCGGCTGGGTGGCTTTCTTCGACGCGACTACCCGGCCGCGTCACACTCGTTGGGTTTTTCACAGCAGCCCACCCGGCCGGGTTCTTGCGCCTCATGCTTCTACGAGGCCGAGTGCTCCTTCCAACCCCATCCGATTCTCGTGGCGAGCTACACTCGAAGGGCAAAACAACAAAGGAAACAACCAAAAACACAAAGACACAACAAAGAAAACAAGACAAATACTAACTAAATGATACTGAGTTGGATTGCCTCCCAACAAGCGCATTTGTTTAACGTCGTTAGCCCGACGACTTCATTTCACTCAAGGTATTGAGAGAGTAAGAACGGCCACCTCCATTTGTTGTTCGGGATTATAAAAACGTTTGAGATGGTGGCCATTGACTTTGAAGATATCCCCATTCGATGCCAAGAGTTCTGCAACACCATTATCCAACATCTTGACAATGGTAAACGGGCTCGACCATTTGGACTTCAACTTCCCGGGAAAGAGTTTGAAGTGGGAATTGAACAAAAGTACGGCTCTCCTGGAAGCAACTCCTTTTTCTCTATCATTTGGTCATGGTAATTCTTCATCCGTTGCTTGTAGATAGCTGAATTCTCGAATGCCTCATTTCTAAATTCCCTGAGTTTGTTGAGATAGATAAGGCGTTCCTCCCCTGCTTTTGAGAAGTTGAGATTCAACTTCTTTACAGCCCAATGCGATCGATGCTCCAACTCGACCGCGAGGTGACATGATTCCCCAAACAAAAATTGGTATGATGACATCCCAATAGGTGTCTTGTATGCAGTCCTATATGCCCACAAGGCGTCATCAAGCTTCAATGCCCAATCCTTCCTGCTAGTGTTCACCGTCTTCGCAAGAATTTGTTTTATCTCCCGGTTAGCTAACTCGTTTTGACCATTAGCTTGTGGGTGATAAGGAGTGGTCACCCTATGTTTGACTCTGTAACGTCCAAGAACGTTCTCTAGCCATTTGTTGCAAAAATGAGAACCTCTATCACTAATAAACGTCTGTGGGGTGCCAAACCGTGTGAAGATGGCTTTTTTAATTAATTTGATGACAACTTTAGAGTCATTGGTCTGGGTTGGAATGACTTCCACCCACCTCGAAATATAGTCGATTGCCAAAAGAATGTATTGGTATCCACATGATGAAAGAAAATGGACTATAAAATCGATACCCATACATCAAAAAGTTCTACTTCTGTTATAGTAGTCATTGACATCTCTTTCCTCTTTGATATTACTCCCGTTCTTTGGCATGCATCACACTTGAGCACAAAAAGATGACAATCTCCATAGATGGTGGGCCAATAGAGACCACTTTGAAGCACCTTCATTGCTGTTCAATTTGCTCCAAAGTGCTCCCCACTTAGGGACGAGTGGCACTGTCTCATCACATCATCCCACTCTTCTTGAGGCACACATCTTCTGATTATCTAATCTGCGCACCTCCTACACAAATAGGGTTCATCCTATTAGGGTATATACCGAAAAGCAAGCTTTTGAGTTGCTTTGTATTTGTAAAACCTTAATTCCCAAATTTATGAGAAGATTATTATTTTGTCACATTATTTTTGCTTTTCATATAATTTGTTATATAAATCATTATGATTAAGCAAATGGTGTAAGGCTTTTGCATTATAGACTGAGTGGTGATCAGGTTATCACTGAAGGTTGCTCAGTCGGTCTCTTGCAAAAAAAAAAACAAGTTTCACAACCTAGATAGACTTTGACCATCTATCGTGAAAGGTTGCAGTGTCAGTCCAAAACGTTTACT
>JAYDZE010011857.1:0-10336 GCA_034509125.1 Monilaria moniliformis
AGAAATTAAATTTTACAATTGATTTATATGTCTTCCCCCTCCCCCCCCCCCCCCAAAAAAATAAAAAAAATAAAAAAAATAAAATAATAAAAATAAAAAATAAAAATAAAAATGTTGTTCTGCTGTATTACGCATGTGTTTCATTAATTAGCTCTACCATTCAATCATGTGGCTATATATGAATTATTTGAAATTAAAAATGGATTTTAAATCTACATTGTTTTATATAAACAAAATTTAAACTTTTCATTTTATTTATATTTTCAATGTAAATTCCTTATTTGTTCGACTTTTCATGTGATAATCAAGGGTAAAAGAGTATATATATATTAAATATAAATTGAAGGGTTAATTTTATTTTATTTTTTGTAGCTATCAATTTTAACAAAATTATTATTGAAGTGTCAAAATCATTGGCAAACAAAGCGGGAGAATATGTAATAGTTGCACCTAGGGCCAGCCCATCGGGTGCGGGTTAATGGGGGCCGAAATCTTATCGGACTATAAATTTCCAACCCTAATTCGAGCTGGACTGACATCTCTAGATTTGTGCAAACAAAACCTTGTTTGTGAAATTAAACCTTGATAATTCTTTTGAACTTTTACCCAATGAATATTGTTACAAAACTCCACATTCGTCGTTCTCTTAATGTTGGTCAAGGGTCTTGTCAACAAAGGTTGCCACATTAGCTGACTCGCTTCTAACAAGGAGTTGGGTACTCTAATCGGATGTTATCCTTGTATATATGAGAAAACTGTTATTTATTTAATTTTCTTTTTGTTGAGGTAATCGTTGGTAGGATTATTGGGTGATATGATGTTGGGTGTTGAGTTTGGATTTTTGCTTAGGACAAGCAAATGATTAAGTATGGAGAAGTTGTTTGGTACTATTTTGTGCTCATATTCTCGTTATTTTGATTGTTTGCAGCTTATGTGCACTATTTTTTCTTGGCATTGTTAGTTTAAATTCTTTAATTCACTAGATACCCGAAACCGGTTTTCCCGAAAAAGTGGAAACGATATGACTTATGATACCGGATCCAGGCAGAATGAGGATGTAAACTTCAGGGTGCTTCTCTCTTAAGTAAATTCGTATTCCTCACAAATTCCTAAAATTACAAGCAAAATGGATTAAACATGGAGAGCAAATTGAGAAGTTTGGGTCATGGGATCGAAGTACAACTCGATAGGAGTCCATAGGCAAAAACGGTGTGCAAATCAAGTTCAAACGAAGGAGAATGACTGAAAATAAAAATGTCGCGCATGCAGGCAGCGCGAGGAAGCCCAGCCGGGAATGAACAGATAGATTTCTGCGCGGTTTTGGCGAGTTTTAAGTGGAATTTTCGAACTTCACTTGTAGTTATAATATTTTAGACATGGGAAACTCATACTTATCATTTTTCTTTGCATTTTAACTTGGGATTGAAAACTTAAATCCTCATAGGAATTGAATTGCTACTATTTTATTCTCTAATTTGTAAGTTTTCAATCCCTACTATTTTATTCTCTAATTTGTAAGTTTTCTTCGTCTTGAATTTATAAGATAAAGATGAAGAATGTTTATGGACTTATTTGTGGATTAATGAAGTTTATTATGAACTAATTCTAGGGTGTTGTAATTCGATTTGGGATTTCATTTCAATTGGTTTGCTTTGCAACTGAGCATCTAATCAGTGTTTGATTATATTTGTGGCGAATGAGATTAATAGATGAATTAATTACGTAATTGTGGTTGATTTTAGTCAGGAGTAATCGAAAACGTACATTCTAACCTTAATTATATTGTACACGTCGAGTTACTTGGACTCGAACCTAAATGTAAAAACTAACATTCATTTGATTGAAAGATAATACTTCATCTTCAATAGTAAAAACTGGAATAAAATCTAGAAACAAACAGATGAGCATGTAATAGTTCATTTGATTTCCCATTGGATTTAAAGTTACATGTTTAATAGTAGAAATCTCACTATGATCATGACTATCCATAACTAAAAGCAACTTACCCATTACACTAGAATATAACATATGATACTTTATAGCACATTTGATTTGACATTACATATATATACTGTTGCATGTTTTACCTCATGTGTGATTTTGACTATTCATATTAATACTGTGTATACTTAAAACTTACAATTAATACTTAATGTTAGAAGGTACATTTTAGTATAGATATGGATGGGTCTAAAAAGTAGATTATCCTATGGTGCAACTAATACATCTATCGTCATTGTGGCTTCAATAAAAATGATATATATAGTATAGATTAGTAATTACATTTAAGACAATGAAACACAGTTTAGTTGGTAAAACGCTTCCTCTTCAATTAATAGGTTGGGGGTTCGAATTATCACGGGATAAATTATGAACTATTACTGATTCTTTTTTGGTGGTGAGATTTGTTCTTTTGTCGATTTGGTTCGTCTTACTGTTTTCTTCTTGGCTTCTAGATGTGTCTTGCTGAACACTATGAATCTTGCTTGTTTTCTGTTTTTGGCTTGTGAAAACTGTTCAACTTTGGCTCGCCAGAATTCTGATTCTGAGCATGCCTTTTAATCAAAAAAATATGATTGGTTCTCTTTAAAAAGAAAAAGAAAAAAAAATCATATCACAATAAAGGATCATGTGACCCTTATTCCCTTAATAAGATAATTTCATATTTTAAACTAACTATTAAAATATTTAGTTCATAGATCCATATATATATAGGAACTAAAAATATTAATACTTTATAGATTATACACACGTTCGTCCTGTGAAGTAGATTCGACTGCAGCAAGTGCACTCTACTCTATTCCACTGCTTGTTCAACTATCAACTATCTTTTTTAGATTGAAATTTTTATCATGGGTCATATTTATATTTATAATTTATTTGACATGTTAGAATTTTATTTTGGTGTTGGTTCCTTTTTATAATTCAGATCAAAGATCGGACCATAAGTACAATTGATTAACCTATAGATTTAGAAGAATGAAATTCATATTTATGTGAAATTTAATTAAAAGATATATATACACACTATATGTATATAATTTATATTATCTTTAAACATATATATTAAAGTATGGGCGGACCTGGTAATAGATGGAGAGGGGTTTAAGCCCCTACCAATTTTTTTTTTCTTTTTAAATTTTGTGGAAACTATCGGAAATTGTCTTCAATCTTTACCGAGCCAAACCTTAAAAACCGAAAAGTCGGAATTTGAAAGATTTCAGCCCCCTACCAACACTTTTTTCTGCGTACACCACTGTATTAAAGTTAATTAAAATTTGAATGATGACTTGGGATGAAGATTGTTATGTATAAGAAGTATGTCACAAGATTAGTTTCAAATAAAATTTAATAATATTTTAGGGAGTAGAGGTGTATTTTAATTTAGTAGTGAATCCACCAATTATGAAATACCAGTTGGAGTAAAGAAACAAAGTCTTCAATCTTGTTGTTTCCTTTAATATGACTCTCATCTTTCCACCTTTATTCTGTCGCCATCTCAACCTACCGTCTGGCTCTTCCCAATTTTCCACAACTCTCTCTCTCTCTCTCTCTCTCTCCTCACCAATACAATTTATGAAGAAAATAGGAGGAGGTCAGCTATTCCCCTATTATATATTGGGAAACCCAAAATATATATCGACAAAACCTACACCAAGCATTGCAGTCTTCCAAGAATTCATTTTCTTCACTATTACTCAACCAAATGCACCATGTGTGTAACAAAGGATTTCATCTCTCTCTCATCATCAACAAACACATCTTCTCTCACTAAAATAGCAATTTTCTGATATGTCAGTCAAGAAACTCCCTTGTCGTCTTTCCGCTTCGGTTTTTTTAAGTATTATCACTACTTCAACTTTCATCACACCCTTCAATCATATGTAGCTTCACCTTTCATGCTGGAAAACAATTATTTATCACCCAAAACCCCAATCTCTCCCTTTCCAACTCAATCCAAAACCCTAATTACCTACAACCTTAATTTTTAGCAAAAAAAGAAACCATTTGCCCTAATTACCACTGATTTCTTCTATTTTTGTTTTACCCTTTTCTGACATATAAAAATCAGTGTCACAGTCATGGATGCGGAATGCCCCAACTCGGGCAGCAGCTGCAACAACAGCAACAGCAGCAACAACAACAACAACAACTCCTCCTCGGCCGCCGGGACGCTGAGCCGCTACGAGAACCAGAAGCGGCGCGACTGGAACACCTTCGGGCAGTACCTGAAGAACCACCGGCCGCCGCTGTCGCTGAGCCGCTGCAGCGGGGCTCACGTGCTTGAGTTCCTCCGCTACCTCGACCAATTCGGCAAGACGAAGGTGCACAATCCCATCTGCCCCTTCTTCGGGCACCCCAACCCCCCCGCCCCCTGCCCCTGCCCGCTCCGCCAGGCCTGGGGCAGCCTCGACGCCCTGGTCGGCCGCCTCCGCGCAGCCTACGAGGAAAACGGCGGCATGCCCGAGACCAACCCCTTCGGCGCAAGGGCCGTGCGCCTCTACCTGCGCGAGGTGCGCGATCTGCAGTCCAAGGCAAGGGGAGTCAGCTACGAGAAGAAGAAGCGCAAGCGCCCGCCGCCTCACGCGGCCGTGCCGCCGCCGGCTGATGAAGGCTTATGATTGGTGAATTAGCATGCAAGTGCTCCCCCCCCCCCCAACCCCTCCTTTTTTTTTTTTTAGAATAATTTTAATTTAGTTATGTGATACTATGATATTTTAGTTTGGATTTTGGGGGTTGCTTATCATAATGAGCTCTTGATTTCGTTAAAATTAGGAAAAATAACTGTTGCAGTTTTGATCCATCAACAGTTGCTGTCCGGAAAAAGGTTGTTGGAATAGTAATATTATGATGCATCACTTCTCATAAATTTCTGCCATTTGATTTCTGCGTCAGATTTTCCAATACGCACTCGCATTTCTGCAGATTTTAAATCTCTCCACCGACGACCAAGACTATAATTTTACAATATTCATAAAATATATAATTGAATATTTTTATATTGATTATAAAAAAAATTCAATCATAGTTCTTTTAATCGGATATGAGTCTTGTAAGTTATTTTAAATTATAGAAATAATCAAGCATTTTTAAGACATTCCGAAAATCTAATTCATTTTAGTAACCTAATCTCACATTTATCTATTTAAATTAATCTTTAATAGTAAATGCATTAATTTCATCTACTCAACAATAACGTTATAATATTGGAAAATCTTCAACACAAACTATACATTATAGACCGAGTTTCATATATTGGCATAAAATGAAATTTTATTAAAGTTACATGTTTTGAATTATATATATTCAAGGGTTAATTGTTAAATAATGCATGAACTTTGATCTATTTTGCAATTTAAACCTAATTAACCACTAAAACATTTCAATAATTCTTCATCTTTAATTTGTAACAAATTAGACACCTTCGCTTTTTTTTTTAATCTTCAATATCGAAGAACACAAGCGCCAGATAAATCTGTGTGTCCATAGCAATAGCTTTGGAGCCAAACTTTATAATAATTATTATACCACGATTTTGAGTGGTCGAAAAAATTAATAGCTTTTTATAATTATAGTGTGTAACCCATGCGATGCACGGTTAAAATAATTACTTTGTTTTGATACGACTATATTTGTATTCATTTAATATAATAAATTTCCATATAATATATGGAAAAAGAGCAGTTGATCGCAATAGTTGAAGTACAACAAAACACTATCTAATTCGTATAGTTGACGCAATCATATAACACACATGGAATGTAATTAGATTAGAGGAATGTCAATCATATATATATATATGGAATGATTTGTTCATGTGGAAGATTCTTAATTAGGAATAATCCTACTTAAAGTTGATTTGAAATTGTGTGATATTATGAGTAACGAGTCTCATAAATGAGTGCTTATTAAGTTTAAAAGAGAATAAAAGAATAGGACACTAAAGTGAGTGCTTATGAAAATTTGTTAAACCTTAGTGCTGTCTGTCACTTCAAATGAAAATTGGCCGACAATTATGTTTTGATTAGGTATAGCAAATGTAATCTTGGCTCTTAATTTCTGGTAGCTTTCACCTAGTACGACGATGCAGGAAAAAAATCTTTTTAAGTTAACCTTATGTTTGCATCATTCCATGTCAAGTACATAATAATGTAAATACCATCGCACTTTAATTGGTAAGACGTTTCCCCTCCAATTAATAATTCGGAGTTATGAATCATCCAATATGTATAACTATAAATGGAGTTACGAATCATCCAATATGTATAACCATGAATGAGTGTGTATGAATTGTATCTAAAAATACATATAAATACTACTATAGATTCATACATAATAAAACATAAATGAAACTGTCTTGATTATTGGATGTCATGCCAAAATGATGAATGGCAATTTGTTAGTTAGTCTATAGCAATTTTTGATCCATGCATGTGTATTGTATATTAGAATTTTTGTGTGAATATATATATACCGAGACCATATATTATTCATAATTCATCATTCCTTCACCGACAATTTAATTAATACATGTAATTATACCAATATGAAACACTGGTGAAACATTTTGTATGACTGATGTATATACACCGAAAGTTGGGGGTGTGACTCGTATGCCACGTACACGCTCGAATGCCACATATGCAGTCCACTTAACGGCGTTTAATCGTAATTGACAGAATGTATTAAACTAAAACACGATAGAAACATTTTGTATAACTTATGCAAACTTGAAACTTTTTGTATCAATATGAAACATATGCGTGAAACATTTTGTACTAAATATGTATTTACCCCGTATTTGGGTGCTTGTTAAATATTACTAATCCATACGGAATTTTATTTGAGTGGGGTAAATCAGCCAATATATTAATCTGAATTCGAATGTACAATATCAATTAATATATTAATCAAGTAAAAAATACTATATGATTTCCAATTTTCCAAATTATAATATATATTTGAAAAAAATATACTAGTGGCTAATAATTGGTCCATTTTTTTAGGAAACTTTTTGGTAACAATGAATGAACCTTGTCGACAACTGCCATATGATTGGATACTGCTTTCAACATTCTGTGATTACTCTTGACTTGAAATGGAAAAAGTGGAAATCCTTAATTTCTTCAGCGTGGGTTTACAATTCATATGTCACAAGATATATTAATTTATACTCTATTCGTTCACCAAAAATAGTCTCATTGGTGGACGGCACATATTTTAATGTATAATTGGTAAAGTAAGAGAGATATAGAGAAAAATTGATTTAAGAAAGAAAAAGTGGTTGATAAAGTAAGAGAGAGATGAAGAAAAAGTAGTTGGAGAGATAAAAAGTGGTGGATCCTAGTGGTATAAGTTATAAATAGATTGATTTTTAGAAGTATGGTGTTGTGAGAAATTTTTCATAAATGGAATAAGACTATTTTTGGTAGACGGACCAAAATGAAAAAATAAGATATTTTTCGTGGACGGAAGGAGTATATTAATTTGCATGTTATTGGTATAAATAAGTGATTGATAGTTACTATCTGGATCAATTCTATAAACTTTATCATAATGTGGGGTATGCCACAAAGACTTTAATTTAGAAGTGATATATGCTTATCACTTGTCAAATTAGTAATCACTATAATAGATGCTCTACAATGACCAAGAAATTCTAACTGCTATAGATAGAAAAGAAATAAAACCTTCTATTATTGTTTATTTAGATTTTTGAATATTAATATCTCAGATTTTGAAGTGGGAAGGTTTAACAAAAAGAAATAAAAGGGATTAGAGGTGGAAAATGACTGACAAGAGATTGCAATTAACTATTAACCTTAGAAATTACAATGTCTATACTCTACATTTAACATGACCTTTAATGTAAAATTTTAAAAGTTTAATAAGTTAAAAGTATTTAATCACTCTCTGCGAAACTCTTCTCCACTCAAAATGCATTTTACGATTATTTTTTATCAATCCATACCCTTTGTACTACACCGTACTTATTTGGACAGATAGAGTATTATTTGTTAAAGATCGGAAAATTTTATTAAATAAATATAAAGGTGAACTTAAATTATGGTGGTATTTGCCCGACCCTCAAGAGAATTAACCTAATATGACCCCTTATTATGAAGTCATTTTCCATGTTCTCTTAAGCTTTAAGAATTAATTGTTTGGTCTAGATTCTGCAAGTACATGAAAGTATTGTACCGAATGTATAAAATTATTATATCACCATTAAATTAATTGCATTAGTTTTGTTTTGGAAATTTCACTCTTAAGGAGATAAAAATTTGGAATCTTCGTCCCTCATAAGATTCAAATCTAGGTGATGCATTTACAATAGATCTTTGCAATCGAAGAGGTGATCGGAAATGATGATCTATTCTCACCATGTTTAAAGATTTTCATTTTAACCTCCTTATATATATATATATTATATTTTACAAACATTATGCTATTATACATAACGAGTCAATTGACGCTTTATTTCTTTTTTAAAGAGGCATATTTTGGTAGTATAGTTACTATAGTATAGTCCAAGATATTTTCATCATTTAATGAGGAATGTGTTTTTTATATAATGCGAGTTGCTACTGCTCCACTTGATTTAATGCATTTATGTTTCTATAGCCGGTAAGTCACACTTTAATGGAAATGAATTTATTGCGCACAATTTCGTGTCACTTTATAATAAATATTGTATCTGTTATATAGATATAATATTTTAGAGTGATACCAAACTATCACATTATGGCTGTTTATACGTGTGTTTTTTTTTGTTGAAGAAATCAGAACCATTCTTTTGGCCCAAAAATAATAAATGTTATAACTGAACTAGAAATAATAAATAAATCGTTTTTTTTATTGAACCAGTTTATGGCTAGCCATAATGTGTCGCATAGATTTTATACATAAAACTCACAATATATATCTCTTTATCATTTTATTTATCTTTAATTTTATTGTATTGTTTCTATATATACAACATATGGGTCGAATTACGGGGATTAGGCTGCTCGTGAGTTGACTAGGATTGATAAATCTCTTCATAGTTCACACATACATAGGTATAATAAAAATCGGAGACGCTTTTGGAATTTCCATGATAATATATTTCATCAATTTATTTATCTAAATTCAACAAGTTAAAATGGGGAATTTCTCGTAGGGTGTATTTGTTAGTTTAAAATTGGAAGCTTGGATTTGGAATTGGAGCTTTCAATTCCAAATTCACCATTTTGTACAATAAAAATATTTAGATTTAAAATTAAAATTTAATTTCAAATTCTTCAAATTCCACAATTTGAATTTCATAGCTAAAGTATATATTTGAAAATTCAAATAGCTATAAAATTAAAAACCTTCATAGCACACACATTGTACACATAACACAAACATAACACACACATACATACACAATATACACAAGACACACACACAACACATACTGCACAAACAATAACACACACGACACCTACAATACACACATTGCACAAAAACAACACACACATCAAACACATGCTGCACACAGACACACAATACGCACTCACACATACTGCACACTGCACAGACAACACACGATGTATACACACACAATTCAATTATATTGAAATTACAATATAATTCATATTAATTATTTAATTCTATAAAAAAAGAATTTGAAATTGAATTAAAATATTATAATTTAATTTTATAAAATTGCAATTATAACACAATTATAAATTTATGGAACCCAACATATCCTTAAAGAAATGTCTAATTTCATGTAGGCGCGAACGACCGTAACAGTTGTCGTTAGAAAAGTCAATTATGACCCTTAGCTTTGAAAGCCCACAATTATAACTTTTCAGTAGAATAAAAGTGAAAAAGGACATTAGTCAGAACAATAAAAACTAATTATGCTGCATAATTTTAAAAATTAAAATAGAATTAAATATTAGGTCCCTTATTTTTCCTTTAAAAAGAAAAGTACGTACTGTAGCTGCTATCGATTCGTGTATTTTGATTAGCTCGATCTAAAATATTAATAAGATTCGAATCTATGAACTTTTAATAATGAAATAGCTATTTCACCACTAATCCATTTTCATGAAGATTATCTTCATGGAGTTAACAAATTATTCCTGGCCCCGTTTAGTATGTTGGTTAGGATTAAGCATGTTAAAATATGAGTCATGATAATCAGCGGCGGATCTAGGGGGCGGGAGGGGGCGGCCGACCCCCCACCCCCGCCCCCCCGAACATCTACTTTTTTATGTTGTGACAAGAGATGCACGATTGATTGGTATTGAAGATTTGGGTAGCCTTTCTCGAAAGATTGTTGAAACTAAAAAAGATAGAA
>JAYDZE010011868.1:0-10335 GCA_034509125.1 Monilaria moniliformis
ATCTATTGTCGGATGATAGCCTATCCTATACTCTAACATATCGGGCCTGATATAGTCACGCCTAGTGAACGGGCCCTTAGTGTTAATCCAACTCTTCAAGGCCTAAATCATGAAAGCAAACCGTAAGGTTGGCCCAATTTCTTTAGTTAATTACCAGGCCCAATATTATTTAAATTAAAGGCCCATTACTAATTAAATTAATATAGGCCCAACTCGTTACCCGTCTCTTTCCTATCTCTTGTTCCTCTCTCTCACTCTCACTCTCACTCTCGATCTGAATCTCTCTCTCAATTTTCCGGCGACACCAGCCATTTGGCACCGACCGACCGAACAGCAGCAGCAACAACGAGCCAGTGCAGTCCGTCGTGCTTCCATCTCAACGTCGGATCAGCAACGGCCGATAGGCCTCCGCCACCGCATCGCCCCCTGCTCCAGACGTCTCTCTCTGTCCAATTTAGCCGACCGGCCAGTGGTAACCAAGGCCGCCTCTTTCAGCTCTCTCTCCCAGCTAGAGAGAGAGAGAGAGAGAGAGAGAGAGAGAGAGAGAGAGTGAATGGAGTATAGAAGAATTAAGGATCAGGTTTGCCACTTTCTCCTCTACTCAATTTGCTTATCTGAATCTGCTTGCTATCTGCATCCATCCTGGGGGTACTTTCGCTGCCGTCAAGTTCGGATTGCATTAAATCATCTCAAGTCTCTCTATCTTATTCGGGATCAAGCATTGCTAATTTGATTTGCTCCAGCTGCTGATATGTAACATTTCTTTATACTGCTTTACGTTTTTGTTCGTGCTGCTCTTCTACTTTTACACATACCATTGTGCGTTCGACGCTGTTTCTCTTTACCAGTTCGAGATCAGCTCACACTGAATTGTTGAGATTCCGTTGTTCTAGTTTAAGCACATCCGGAATCTGCCTCAGGAATGAATTTTACCTCTTGCTCACTCTTTACTTTTATGGGATTAATCATTTAGGATAAAGACGAGGATTCAGTTCATGATGATGTTGAGAGCTTGAGAGGGAAACCCCATTCAGGTGCCCCACACCTTCATATCCTTTCACTCTACTAGGCTTGCCATCTTTAATCTCATATTTTTTTGTCGAATTGCAGGCCCTCCTAGTAATTTGGTTTCTTTAGTAGGCGGCTCTGCAGACCGTACTAAGTGGAAGCGCAAGTATGGATGTCTTAAATTCCTTTATACATCTTACGAGTATAGAATACCAACTACTTGGGATGCCTTCATAGTCCATTCTGTTTGATTAACGACGAAAAAAACAGGTCTGTTGTGACACTAGCATTGACAGTTCTTACAAGTTCACAAGCAATTCTTATCGTCTGGTCAAAGAGAGCTGGCAAGTACGAGTACAGTGTTACAACTGCTAATTTTTTGGTGAGTGGATGCTGTTTCTGCTTTGGTTAATCATTATATTATTATTGAGCTATGCTCTTTTCATCTCAACTTTTTTTGCAAAGGGACTGCATCTCTTGAAGAATGTCCTGAAATTCATTTTTTCTGATTAGGTAGAGAGTTTGAAATGTGCACTATCACTTGCTGCATTAGCGAGAATCTGGAGGAATGAAGGTGTTACTGATGATAACAGGTTTTGTCCCTTTGCTATTCATTTTTATATTAAATGACAGAACTATGGACTCATGGATTTATGCACACATTTTCTTAAACCTATGACTCAAAAAGGTATCAAGGGAACAATTTATTTTAGAGTACACCCAACTAAGTAAAGAGTTCTAAGTGTACAATCTGATTAACCACATATTTAAGATGTCCCAGCCTGAATCCCGTGAATAAACACTATTTCTTTGCTAGATTATAGTAAATGTTCATGAATTTAAATTGCAATACCCGACAAAAGGTTTTAGAGCCATAACATCCTGTAATGATTTCATACTTGGGGTGGCATCTTCTAGAATAGCTAAATTTGATTTTGAATTTGTTTGAACTTCAGTAGTTCCCGTTTCCTTTTAGTTAATTCAAATTGTTTCCCTGTTTCAAATCCTCCCCCAGGTTGAGTACAACATGGGATGAAGTTAGTGTATACCCCATCCCTGCAGCTCTGTATCTCGTAAAGAATCTACTTCAGGTAGGTTCTCATCACTTAAAATTTCCCAGTGAATTTTCTTTCTGCAGCATGCTGTTTCCTGAAGTTCTCTGTTTTGGCA
Organism: Monilaria moniliformis; assembly: GCA_034509125.1. Taxonomy (NCBI): domain Eukaryota; kingdom Viridiplantae; phylum Streptophyta; class Magnoliopsida; order Caryophyllales; family Aizoaceae; genus Monilaria; species Monilaria moniliformis. The sequence goes on from JAYDZE010011868.1 coordinate 2,179, forward strand.
GTATTACATCTTTGCATACGTAGATGCTCCAGGTTACCAAATATTAAAGAACTTTAACATCATCAGCACTGGTGTGCTATACCGCATCATTCTCAAGAAAAAGTAAGTTGTTCCTGGAACCTTATTTTCATTGAGTTTATACTTCCAAGTCCGAAAACCTGTATTCTTAAAAATTTGAAGATCTATTAGATGTAATCATACACTGGAATTGCCATTATGTTTCTTGTTATGGCTGTTCAATATTCAAACCAACATAACCAATGTGAAACTAAAGAAGAACACCTTTTCAGGTTAAGCGAGATTCAGTGGGCTGCTTTTGCTCTACTTTGTGCAGGGTGCACAACAGCACAACTTAACTCCAAGTAAGGATGTGAGAGATTTGACTTGATCCTTTCCATTGAGCTATCTGGTCTAGTACCGATTTTCTTTGCCTTTTTATGTAGCTGAAAGTGTAATCGAGAATGTCATGTGCGAGAGAGCTAATAATCTACGCTAGCCTCAGCATCTCTTAGTCAATGGATTGGCTATGTATCTGTGTCCTTGTGTTTAAGCATATCCTAGAATGTTTATCATATTTGATGTAGGCTGAGATACATGCACAGATGCACACACACACACATAAGTATTATTTTTCTTTGCAGCTTTTCTCTTTCTTCTTTATCTTAGAATCCTGACCTTATTTATCCCATTGTCGATGTATTTATGGCATCCTCACCTTTTCTTTTTAATCCTTCTTGCTCCTCAGTTCAGATAATGTGTTGCAGACACCTTTGCAGGGTTGGATGATGGCAATAGTAAGTTGAAACTCAAATCTCCCATTTAATTTTTTTTTTCAGTACGTTAATGCTGTCTGGGATAGCATTAGTAAAGAAAAGTGGAATAGGAAAAGCTAAATCATGATAATCTAATATTCCGTTTTACATTCCTTGAGGACAAAATAATAGTCATTTCACTTATTAAATTTAGTTGTGGATTATAGAAAGAGAAAGGAAAGTTATAGGCTAGTTAGTGTTGGAAGACATTGTATCAAAACAAGCATGTCCTTCGTATCCTCTTTTAGTCCAACAGTGGAGGTAAAAAAATTTATTACATTTTTCCAGTGTTGCATTATTGACTCTTGGTTGATCATTTCAGGTCATGGCTCTTCTTAGTGGTTTTGCTGGAGTTTACACTGAGGTAAATGGTAGTACATCTCTTCAATCTCTACTCTAGATCAGTTCTTTACAATTTTTTAAGAAAACAAAATAGAATCATTTAGTACGTCACCAATTCTGCAGCATGGAAACTCTTGATGTAGTTATGTTTGTTTGTTTGTATCTGCATGTATATATGTGTGTGTTTTCTTCTTCTGATAAAAACCATTGTCATTATCACCCAAATCACAATGAATTCGAGGTCTTTATATTGTTTTAGATGTTGCTAGAGATTGGAGTTGTATCTTTACATAGGATGTCATCGCCTTATAAATTATTCATCCCTTTGTAATGACTTATCAAAAGACCCCATCTCAATGTTGTTGATTATGCTAATATGTTGCGACGTATTTGATATTTGTTTTTGTTTTCTAGGCTATAATAAAAAAACGGCCTGCAAGGAACATTAATGTTCAGAACTTCTGGTTGTATGTATTTGGGATGATTTTCAATGCCATCGTAATAGTCGTCCAAGATTTTGATGCTGTTATGAACAAGTAAGGTTAACTACTCCATAAGTTCTCTACCTCTTCAACTTATATCAGCAATTCAAAAATTTTGAGTACTCGTCTGTTCCATAACCAATGAAATTTCTGTGGAAGTATAGATGGAACTCTATTGATATAGTCTCTTAATGAATCTTGCACACAGTGCTTTCATTCATATTGAACTATTTATAGTTCTATATTCTAGTAACATCCTTGACCCAGATTATCAGGTGGTCTTCTGACTTCAGTTTTGGCATCCTAAAGAAGTTTGTGCTTTTTTTCTTCTTTGCCAGGGGATTCTTTCATGGATATTCATTCATTACTGTTCTCATGATTCTGAACCATGCTCTTAGGTACGTATTTCTGGGGATCAATTACTATGAATATGAATTTGATTGAGATAATAAATTTAAGATGAATATGAGTCAGTTAACTTGATGCATGCTGATTGTGCTGGTTCTGCCCCAACAAGGATTCTTGATGATTGGATTATTTGCAGTATCTATGCTCCATCAACACAGAGCATGCTGCTTGTCCCATTTTAGATTGGCATTGAAAGTCGGAAATTTTGAAAATAATTTTTTTTACTTCCCCATCCTCAAAAATAGGAGCTCAACCAATCATAACTCATTCTTATATTTTATTGGAATGTCATTGGTTATACTTGAGAGGGTATATGATAAATTATCTGTTGTAGGTAGCAAGATATTATTTGTGGACATTCAAAAAGAAAATAGTAGCGTACAGCTGGGATATTTGAGAAAATCTTTGTTTCTCCTGTTGCCTGTACTCATACACCTACTTTTCCGATGTTAAACATTTTTCACGCATACCATTTTTATTAATAGTCTATTTGCTCCAACTTTAATGCAGTGGCATTGCTGTATCAATGGTCATGAAATATGCCGACAACATCGTGAAGGTAAAGACTGGTTGCTTTCAGCATGGTAGCTCACTTGAATGTCGTTTGAAGCATGAAACAGTTATTAGATTATACTCCGTTCATTATTCAATACGTTGGAGCAGTGCATTGAAATGCTCTGTACGTAGGCTAGTATTAAAGAGGTAAGAAAAGAATATATGTGATTAGTGTGAAATAGGTCACAAACACACATAAGGTTCTTGAACTAGTGAGTGGAGACTTAAAGTTGGGTCAATATATGTTTTGATCACAGACAAAATTTTCTTAACCGTAGATGGTTGCATATCTTTGAGGATTGGAAGACAATTTATTGAAACATAGTAGGATTTTATATACCCTTCAGAAGTGGTGGTGTATCTGAAGGAAGATACTTTAGTTATTCCTAATATATAGAGTCAAAGTACACCCGATGACATGTCTTCTTCATGGGTAGTGTACTGAAGCCACAATCAAGATGAACAGCCACCAATCTTCTGCTGGATATCATTTAAAACCTTGAAGAAATGGTTTAAGATTGGTTTGTTTTTAGTTTTTACCATGAGTTCTTCTGCTTATCTATGTGTTTGTGGCCTATCAAACAAATATCAAGGTTTATAACTTTGATACTCCTCTGTAGCCCTAATGCACATGGCAGCAAGGGAAAACTCCTTTATCATGTTACTATCTCCTGTTATCAATTTCGGAAAACAAGCTCAGTTTTCATGGTTTTCTGCAGGTATACTCTACATCAGTTGCAATGTTGTTGACAGCAGTCGTGTCTGTCTTCTTGTTTGGATTTCATCTATCCCTTGCCTTCTTTCTTGGTTCCATGTGAGAAGTGTTTTTCAATTGAAATATTGAGGCAGCTAGCACGTAACTTGTAATGAGCTAGAGTCTTACCAACTAAATTTATTCCTTTTGCAGTGTTGTTTCGATCTCAGTGTATTTACACTCCATCGGGAAGGTCCAGAGATAGTAGCTGCAGCCTTTGGCCTTATTGATGTGCTCAGTGTAAAGGCCCTTATAATGTTAATTGATTTTGGTCATCTATGATATAGTTAATTTGACAAAAGTTGCTACATAGCATCTTCCAGCTTTGTCGTTGGTGATAATTGGGCATAATTGATCAACTGACATCATTGTCTTCCCATGCAAGCTTTAAAATCATTGCTTCTATGGTCATAGATAGTAGAATGTGATGCAATTGTAGAGCTTTAAAGGCCAGGGATTATGAAATTACAGTTGGTGACCAAATTCAATTGATTTTCTTGTGGCATACACTCGTAGCTGTTGTAGAGCAGTTGTGAAATTTATATTAAAAGCAACCTGGTAAGTCATAGACTTGGATCCAATCTTGGCTGCTGTTATAGTTGCATAATCTCCTGTGTTGCATGCATCTTACATCTCAGTTATGGTAGAATCACACACACACCTCGGCATGCTGCCCATGTATCTCATCAAGATTGGACTATTGTTAATCAGCATTCTAATAAACCAGGTCACGTAATGCAACTGATGAATCGCATCAAGTGAGTTTGATGAGAGGAAGAAACTGAGCAATCTCGCCTGAATTGTAGGCACAGGCAGCAATGGTTTTGGTTGTAAATGTATTGGAAACAAGTGCTCATGAATGAGGCTTTGGTTGCAAAACAAGTTGAAATTTGTTCCACCACTTCTGGCTAGAGAATGTAAACTTATGCATCACCTACTTCTCTCCATGCACATTTCTGACCAACTATTGGTCTAGAAATAGATTATTAACTCACAACTTTTACCGTTCCTTCCATAAACACAAGGTCTACATTACTCGGCACGTAGGCATAGATCAATAACCAAGACCACACGCTCATGTCTTGTGAATACTATTTGTAGTATATGGATATCTACGCGACTAACTGAAAATTAATACTAGATATTGCGCCTTCGTGAAATTAGAGGAATGTGTCGCCTCCAAGATACAACTAATTAACAAAAAGTGGTGAGTGTTTGTAGCAGTTTGGCAGAATCAATTACTAAATATGGAATGAGTTAGCATTCTAACATGGGCAGTGGTATCCAGCACTATAACGCATAGTTGCCAAGGACGATTCACAATTGGAGTGGACAACACCATCTATTTCTTCTTCACTTCTGCTTTCTCTCTCTCTCTCTCTCTCTCTCTCTCTTTTTAATGCTTTGAGTCTTTGTCGATCACCACAGAGAGAGAGAGAGAGAGAGAGAGAGAGAGAGAGAGAGAGAGAGTCCACCTCGACTCAAGTCACTATACCACTAGCTGTGCTGGGTTCGTAGTTTGAAATTAATGGAATATGATCAATAACATATATAAATGACTGCAAATTATTCTATTTATATCACTTTCGTTGTTGTTTGTTGAGGTGGGGAATGATACAGCAATGCACTTTAACGCGTTTCTTTCTCCAGTGCAGCAATTCTCTCAATATCCAGGCAAAATCTATTGAAAAATCATACAATCTAAGAAAAATCCGCACATTTATTGCTTATTACAAAAGTAGATTCTCTTGATGAGATTCATCCATGGAGATGGAACACTCTCCTCCCTACAAAAATATGACGTCACACGAAAATATTATCGTTATATATAAAACAAATCATGTTGACCGGGAAAATTTAATTAAACACAATTATGAAAAATGTAAAGGAAACCGTATTTCAAATCAAGAAAGTTGCATATATATACCACAAAGATGATGACCATACGTCTCTACCATTAGCTAGGTTTGTGCTTCACGTTCTTGAACAATCATCCACGTACCTGCTTCTTAATTAAAGCGGTACTAATCTGACTTGACAACTACATCTAATGACAATTAACGCCATTTAGGCTTGAAAATTACATCTACATGAGGCAAAACACTTCCAATTTTGCCTAGATCCAATTTGTAATAAACTTGTCAATTTATTACCTGGAAAAGTTGAGGCATGTTGGAATAAGATTGAGCGGTCGTGATGGGGAAGAAGGACACATGAAATACTAACTCCCATTAACAGAATAGGCGCAGATGAGTTAGTAATGCACGTACCCTGCTTCTCCATCGCGCTCTAACGCTCACCTTTCAAATGACTTTAATTTTATTCCTACACATATCTCGTGTCATTCACTAATTTCTTTGGTTGAGAGTGTTAGTCCCTCTTGCATTATGCACAAGTATTTATAGCAATATGCATGGAGAGAGGCAGATTCTCTATATGGCACCTTTTTTTTTTTTTCCCTACAAGAGTTGCACCATATATTAAGTCAACACTTATTTAGTTAAAAATCTTCACAACTTTATATCTCTAGATAATTTATATTTGGTAACTAGTTTATTATTTGCTAGAGCACATTCTAATTAATTATGGAATTTCAGATATTATACATGAGTTGTGTTAAATAATTTGGAAGGAAGATGAGTGTATTAGGATAAGAATTAAAGAGTTTAATTCATTGTTATGATATTTTTTTAAATGTGTGTATCATGCTATCCACGAGATACCGTTATGGTATTCGTGAACTTCTACATTTGCCTTTCTTTTAATTATTTTTCCTCTGTGACTGTTTTTTGTATACGATGATTATCACATGTTTGTGTAATTGCAATGCGATTATAATGGGACAGAATTTATGGAATTACTCGAAGTGGGACCTTAGTTATATGAATTTGAGAGGACCACTTTGAATCACTATATATGAATGATGTTACAGCACTAATAACCTTTTATCATTGCAGACTGACATATGAACTGATTAAGAATATTAGTCGTAATAGATTATGTTGTTAATGATGTTTATATCACCGTTAATTACAGATTGAGTATTGATGTTTACACCATTTTCATGCCTTTTCCACTGGAATGAACAAGTTATGACCATTTCAAATTTAATCACATTCGCTTCACAAAAAATTAATCATATAAACACTATTTCCCTCCTTTTCTCTTTTACAAAAATTTGCAAGAAAATTATAATCTTGTTCTCTTTCTTTAAATGTGTTTTCTTTTTGAAAGGTTCTTTGAACGTGTTTTAATCTTAATTTTGCAATTTTTATGTTATTGTAAATTAATATATTAGATTGTCCATTTTTCATTTTATGTAAATGTGTGTGCCCGCATGCTGGGCAGGTGTGAAAAATGTGTTTGGAATTCTTTCTAAGTTTCACAAGTTAAATAAGAATAATTTTCTATTTCAAGTTCTTCAAAATTAATGTTAAGATTCTTCCTTTTTTTCTTTACAGATAAATTTGAATTTTCTCAATTACCATTTGTTAATATAATTAAATAAATCTTGGTGTTTATTTCTAATTTAGGCTTTCTTCCTTCAACTAAATATGGATAGATAATTATATGTATACGACCTAATCGTACAAAGTAAAATAGCACATAGTGGAAATGAGGGGCTTAGATCGATGTTGATAGGCACATTGTTAGACGATGACTGGAAAATAAAAAGGTAACATTAATTGTTACGTAGCTTTCTCTAAAGATTTCTCAAAAATCACAATTGGAAAACGACGATATTTCAAAACAAATTAAAAATATCAAAACGGCGGCGTCGTGTCTACGGAGGAATCACTCATTGTCACACAACATTCACCTTCAACTTAGCTAAGCTTGTCACCTTTCAATTGCATAAGTTTCATGGGTTTATATACATAATATCAAATGCATGTGATGAACAAGAGTGGGCTAAAAATCAAGAAATTCAAAAATAGAAAATCTCACACCGTTGGTCGACAGGTCAATCAATTTAAGAGGTGTATGAAAATTTTGCATCTAGCTAGTGAGGAGGTCCATCTACCTCTCATTATAGACACCACCAAGAGCTAAGAGTAAAGAAGCAAAAAAGAAAGACAACACATGTAATGCCCGAAGCATTTTGGAACCTTGTAACAAAAAATATATATAGCAATGCTTTACCGGAGAAATCCAAAGGTAAATTATGGGGAAAAACTCTTTCTTCATCCTTCATGCTTCATTATTGTCTTTTTGACAAGTGACAACTTGCTACCTTCTTTCTCTATTTTTTATTTTTATTTTTTATTTTTTATTTTTTTATTTTTTTATTTTTTATTTTCATTTTCACTGTCAATTTTAACCATTTGAAATTTGATTCACATAATCAATAAGGGATTGGATGATATAACACAAAGTGTATAACTAGGTTCCCTGCAAGACACCAAGAAGGATTGTGAAAATCTCGATTAGCTAATAATAAAAACAATTTTGACAACTATAATCTAATCTGTGGAAAAAAGGTATAAATTTATATATATATAAATAATAGTGGTGGAATATTGCAAACACGTTTTTAAGCCGTCTGGAAAGTAAAAAAGGCCCCTCAAATATTTCAACCTAATCTGCACCACTAAGTAATTTAATATGGTTAAATTTGTGCCGGTTGAAAACAGTGTTTACATAATGATCCTATCTTAATCTACACAAGGGACGGATCTAGGTGGGTCGTGCGGGGTCGGTCAATACCACCGTCGGCGGTATTGTTAAAATTATTGTAATAAATGTTAAAATGTAACTATAATTGTTAAGAGTAGTGATAAATGTACATAATTTGTATATATAT
>JAYDZE010011879.1:0-10334 GCA_034509125.1 Monilaria moniliformis
GTGCAAAAGGGTTTGAAGCCATCCTCGTATCTGAAGACCGGAACTACGATTGTTGGGTTGGTTTTTCAGGTACATTTTGATTATGGACCGTCTTCGTATTTCGATTCGTGATATTTTGTTGGTTCTAACTTAATTAACATTGTTCTTGCTCGATTGGGTTTTCTCTTTTGGCTTATTTTTGATGAATTTGTTTGTTGCCCTTTCCTTTTCATTCGTGATTACTTGGAAGACCGCGATTATGTATTGCTTTCGTTCCATTCATTTTGTGATTGGAGGGCTTTGTAGTGAATTGAGATGGAAAATGTGGGAATGTGATGTTTTGTTGGATAAATATATCATAATGTTTTTTTCTGAGCCTTTTGGTTGTGTATATGAGATCTTTTCCATTTTATTCATTAGACTTTTCTTGAATACTCAAATTTTAATTTTCTGATTATTGTGGGTGAGTTGAAGTTTGTTCCGACTTCCGAGTAACATGATTCCCAAAATTGTATCGGATTGCAAGAAAAGGAAATTAGGCTTAAACAGAATCATATTATTGTTTGAGGTAGAGTTGAAGTTGTAATGCTCCAGAACTACTTCATTAAGTACAGACTTATCGAACTGAATTAGTTAAGTCAAGTTGACATGGCACTTATAAGATCACCAAGTGGTAATCCATTTGTTTCACTTAGACTCCCCCTTCAAATTTTGAGTTGTTTATGAAAATGTGCAAGTCCTACCCTATATTGTAGTCCATGATATCTGGACTAAGGTTAAACTAAGCTAAAGTCTTCTCAGTAACCTTATTTACTTCCATATATCGAATAGGAGTGTATATGTACTTACTAGCACTACTTACTACTTAGCTGGTCCTTGTTTGCCAGTAGGTTATTAAGGTTAAGGAATAAGTTTTTTATATGCTTGAATATGTTTCCATTGACAATATTTCTATGCTTTAGGATGGTGTTATTCTTGGAGCTGACACACGAGCCACTGAAGGCCCCATTGTTGCTGATAAGAATTGCGAGAAGATCCACTATATGGCTCCAAATATTTATTGTTGTGGAGCTGGTACGGCTGCTGATACAGAAGCTGTTACAGGTATAAATTAATTAATTCTCATCTCTTGTCTTGTTTACTGAAATATCTGACTCTTTCTAATGCCTTCCTTATGTGACCAACTTATTACTGTCCTTTTGTTTTGACCTTGCACTAGACATGGTTAGCTCTCAGCTGAAGCTGCACCGATTTCATACTGGCCGTGAATCCAGGGTTGTGACTGCTCTGACTCTTCTGAAGTCTCATCTTTTTAGGTGCAAACTTTTATCCCAAAACTACTTTATAGTGTCATTATTTCTTGTATGTAAAGTGGGTTATATAGGAAGTTCATTGATTTATATCTGAATCAGTTATCAAGGACATGTATCAGCTGCCTTGGTGCTTGGTGGAGTGGACGTGATGGGTCCTCACTTGCATACTGTGAGTTACTTTGGCCTGAAGATGTTGCTTTCTTTTTCCTTTTCTTTTTCTTGTCTCCCTGGGGGTCTAACATGTAAGGAGTCTATCCCAGATTTATCCACATGGGTCTACAGATACTCTACCATTTGCCACTATGGGTTCTGGATCCCTTGCTGCAATGGCTATTTTTGAATCGAAATACCGTGAAGGGCTGACTGTAAGTTCCTTAGGTCTTTTATAGAGCATCTGAACACTTAATATGTGGATTCCATGAGTTGAGATTGCAAGGGGCTTTTGCAGAGGGATGAAGGAGTAAAATTAGTGGCTGAAGCAATTTGCTCTGGAATATTCAATGATCTGGGAAGTGGAAGCAATGTAGATGTCTGTGTCATAACAAAGGTTTGATCCAAAATTTATGATGATTTCTTCCTATCCTCTCATAGATATCCTTGGTTGCTTGTGATAAACTGGTTTCTATCTTACCCCTACTGCATTTTCTTTTAGGGGAAGCGAGAGTACTTGAGAAATTATATGTTGCCAAACCCTCGTACATATGTCAGTGAGAAGGGATACTCTTTTTCCAAGAAGACTGGTGAGTATCATTAGGAAAATATTAGTTTTAACAACCTAAAAATTACATTATGTGTTTCATGCAAGTATCTCAAACATGGCTTACTTCACCTAAGTTCATTTCATTAGTTGATTGCTTCAATTTTGATCTTATTTCTATTCTCATTTTCTTCTCCAATATATCTGCAGAGGTGTTGCTGACGAAGATCACACCATTGAGAGAGCTGGTGGAAGTGATTGAAGGGGGAGATGCTATGGAAGAATGAGTGTGATTGAAATATGTCATGGTTCTTGGAAACATTCATGGTCTTCTCATTAACTAGTCTGTTGTCTAGCCTTAGTGCCTTCAATTTCATTTTGGTCAGAACTTTATCCATGTTGCAGTTTGTTGGAGATTATAATTCTACAGTTTACTGTTATTCCATCCCTCTCTCTCTGTCTCAGTAAGCATATGACGAATAAGATCACGATACCTTACTGGTATACAAAATGGTTGTTGCTTTTGTTTCTGAGCTACGAATCATTAATTCACAGCACCAACCTCCTTATGGAATCCGGTAAATTTTGAGTATGTGCAAGATAAATAACCGCAGTAGATGTGTATCAGTAAAATACAAACAAATCAGGATTGTGTTATAATTGATAGGTGCTCTTGTGGAGCAGCAGTTATTTGTGATTACAATCTTGCAATCATTCTATAAGTAAGATATCTGTGGTATGTGAGTTCATTATTAATGATTTGCTAGGGGCAAAGCATCCTCCTCGGTCAGTTTGGAATCTCTGTAACATGCCTCATGGACGTGGTTTTAATTTGTTCATAAGCTGAAACTAGCTAGAAGATTCTTTGATATAAGCTTCACAATCGAGCTGATCTCAGGGAAGTTATTATCAGCTCCACATCTTGTGCTGTCTATAATTTTGAACCATTGGCTTCCTGGATCACACTTGCTGTTTTTGTCCAAGCATTTGCAGTTATTCGTGACTATATTGTTGTCTGAGTCTATGTCCAAGCAAACATCAGTACCATTTTTAAGTTTTGAAGATAGATGCATCTTAGAATCCGAGATAGCTTCCCATTTTGAACTGTCATAACCGCATATTACCCCGAGTTTTGCAGGATGCCCTAACTTGTCTGCTTGAAGGCAGAAATATGTTCCTCTTATTGTCAGGGTTTTCTGGGGAGTATAGGTCCATGCTTCGGCCTCAGAGCATGGACCTAAGACCAAGGGCTCCACCAACGACAGCCTCTTCACACACAGTCCCGTCATAGGATGGAAAATTACTTTGTGTTGACGCGTTTCTGAATAGCCTGGCCCTGCAGTTTTCAACACGAAGCTCATGTGCTTGCTGGATCAAGCAGGTATGTGATGCTAATGACTTGTGGAACTAAGAATTCTTAGAAATTGACAGGAAATATGAATATATGATGTTGTTACCTTTAAAGGGATACTGGAGAGCAGATATCTTGTGAAGGATGCTTTGATTTCTGATATCACACCAATTCCAGTTGTAAACTCCGTATGTTTCATCAAGTCCAACCACCCCTTCTCTCAAGTAGTAACTACCTGTGAGAACCCAGAGTGCCCATTCCACGTCTAGTTCAGCTGCCCATCCCATAAAGCAGTTCAAGTACCTATTGTCATTGACATTAGTGCCCCTCATGTCGACACCAAACTCGCTCAGGAACAAGGGGTAGCCTTGGTCCAGAAGGAAACCGGCCTTCTTCATCGTCTCACCCACAACTTGCCCACAAACATGGTTCAGGTTGCCGTTCTCCCAAGCCTGCCCATCTGAGAAGCCATACCAGTGCAGCTCGAACACCAGCTTGTTCGAGAAACTCAGGCTGACCGGCTTCTTGAGAAGAAACGAGAGGTCTCTGTCATAGTTCAGCCCGGATAGAATGACGAGAACATCAGGGTTTGCTGTGTGCACTGCTTCTGCTCCTTTCTGCATGTACCTACACCATCTTAGCTTGATAAGCCGTAGAGAAAAAGCAAGTACAAGTCTTGAGAGATGTTAGTCTGTCTGGTAGGTTTAGGTTTACCTGTACCAATCATCGACATTTTGTCGAGAGCCGCGGAGCTCATTCCTCAAACTCATGGCGACGACGTTTGGGGTGGTGTTGAAGATGGTGGCGACCCTGGTTAGGCCCTTGATCCAGAGATCTGGGTTGAAATACACATCTCCAAAGAAACCATTTCCATCAAAATTACTGCAGCACCACCCAGGCTTGCTTGTGTGGTTGTCTAGGATGATCATCACATTCTTTTTAGCAAGACTGGCCACCACTGCCTGAAATACGATATTGTATAACAAATTAAAGTTTGTGCCTTGGTTTGCAACTTTTATTAAATTCATAATATTTGAATTAAAGTGGAATCGAATCTATTCTAATATCCAAAAAAATAATACTCCCTTCATCCCATTTCAGATGACCCATTTTCCTTTTTGGTTTGTCCCATTTCAGATGACCCATTTTCTTATATGGCAAAAAATTAAGAAATAATAAGGGATCAATTAACTTTTTCTCTCTCTTCATTAATTTAACTAACAACTTTTTCTCTTTACTTCTCATTTCTCTCTCCTTATTAATTCATCCATCAACTCCTTCTCTCTCCACTTAAACTCCCTAATGAAAAGCTCCTAAAATACCGTGCCGAAACCCAAATGGGTCATCTGAAATGGGACGAAGGGAGTATTATTTATGAATTAATCAATTTCATGGAAGAATGAATTACAATATATTGAAAAATTTAACATGATATACTATATAACTACAAATAAAACTATATAACAAATAACATAATACATAAGTAAGTTTAGAAAATGTCTATGATGGGGATTACACCAATCAATTTAAATTGTAATATTTTATAAAATAAATAATAATAAAATAATAAGATTCAAGATTTGGGGAAGAGAGAAGGAGAAAGGGAGAAATGGAGAATAAAATTATATAAGTTTGTCACAAAATATTATAACATTACTCAAATTCACAATAATAATACATATTACAAATTTTGGAAAACTTCTTTATAGACAACATTGACAGTGGAATCCAAACTACCATCCTCGCCGTTACAAATTAATAAAACTATGTTGATTTTTCACTATATTGTACTATATATGATGATTGTTATTGTTTGTATATTACATATGCTTGGTTAACACCCTACTGAAAATTGACTAATACTATGCTGATTTTTGTTTAACAGTATGTTGAGTTTTTCACTATGTTGTATTATATATGTTGATTGTTATGGTTTGTGAAGTATATATGTTTGGTTAACACTATGTTGAAATTTGACTAACACTATGCTGATTTTTGGTTAATACTATGCTAATTTTTCCACTATGTTGTATTATATATGCTGATTATTATTGTTTGTGTATTATATATGCTTGGTTAACGCTATGCTAAAAAATTGACTAATACAATGCTAATTTTTTGTTAATATTATACTGATTTTTCCACTATGTTGTATTATATATGCTATTGTTATTATTTGTGTATTATATATGCTTGGTGAACGCTATGCTGAAAATTGACTAACACTATGTTGATTTTTGGTTAACAATATGCCGATTTTTTCAGTATTATATATGTTGATTGTTGTAGTTTGTGTATTATATATATTTGGTTTATGATTAATACTACGCTGATTATTGATTAACACTATGCTGATTTTTCTATTATGTTGTATTATATACACTGATTGTTATTGTTTCCGTAGGTTTTGAGATTTTTTCGTGTAAATAAACATATTAAATTTTTTCCTTGTACCAGATTAACCGTATGCTGAAATGATGGACAAAATGTGATGATTTGGTTTTTAATTAATCTCGCTAGATTTTTAGATGTAATGGACGATAATCAGTCTTAGTTATGTAATTAGAGCATGTTTCACCTTAGTAGGCCCCTATATATATATATATTATCTTCAAATAAATAATAAGTTGTTCTAGTATAATTTGTGGAGATGCTAGCATTTTATTTGTTTGGTCCTATTTGGTGCAATTCTCATTAGTCATATTTTACAATCTGGTCCGATTTGAAAGCCTTTTTAAAGAAGGGCCCAAATTATGAGTAAATCAAACTTTAAGATGGGCCCAAATCACATAAATTTAGTTTAATTTTTCTATTATTTTTCATTTTTCATTTTTAATATGGGCGTCATAATTAAATCATAATTATGATTAATAAATTGTAATTGAACATTGATGCATTTTAGTTGGACTTAATTAGAAGATGTATGGATAAACACAAAGTTTTGCTAGTAATTAATTGTTAAATTTCTATTTCACTCAAGTCAAACTATACACGTTTGATCACATAATTAAATTCAGCCGCAAATTATAAATTCGTGTTGTAAATACTTAATAACAAATGAACTTGCACTTGGTGATCTTATTTTCATCGATCAATATAGTGAACATTTGATAATTACTGCAATTTATCATAAAATAACGAATACGGAATTGAGGAAAGAAAACGTTACAAATATAAACCTGAATCAACCAATCACGGCTCAAACTTGACATAAGGCTAGAGTAGTTTTTTATTTGTATTTATGAATAATCAACATAATCAAGTTTATAGTTATTCAAAGTATCCCTCTCAATATATGCCGCATGTATCAAGTAATTAATGGTGAGAAGGCGGCGCCGCCGAGGATTTGGGGAAAGAAAAATGAGGAATCGACGGCAGCGGCGACCCAGAAAGTTTGGGGCGAGGCAAGTGAGTAATCAAGGGCAGAGGTGGGAGAGAGAATTTAGGGAAGCCGTGGTGGGATGAGGTCGGCGGAAAAGACGGCAGCGGGAACAGCGTCGGAAGCTGTTGGAGATGGCGCGCCGCCTCACAATTTCCGGGGATGAGGGCCACCATAGCAAGAATGAAGCACGACATGTGGAGGATTCTAGCCATGGTTAAAATAGTGATAGATGAGATGGTTGGTGATGGAAAATAAATGGGAGTTTGAGGGTGTTTATATAGAAATCCATGCATGCAAATGCAACTAGCCGATGATGTTGATGTAATTTTTTTTATGATTATTTCATGATGTTATAAATATTTTACTTTTTTAGCTTTGTATCCCCAAGTATGGTTTGACAAAAAATTGCCACTATCCACTCTAGTGTCCTACATACACACTTGACAAAAAATGTAAGTGGCTATTTATTGAATAAATTATATGAGATATGTATATAATATCAAATAAATTATTAAATCATTATAAAGATAAAACCATTATATTATCACATCAAGTAGAAAATATACTACACCCCACGCAAACAGAATTGAACCCAAGACCTCTCGTTAAAAAGAGTTTTACGATGCATCAACTTTACAACTTGAGTTAGACCTTATTGGTAAAATGTAAGTGGCCATTAAATCTTCATAAATTAGCTAAAGGTACCAATTTGAACCCCTTCACAATCGTTTGAAGCTTGCTAAAAAACAAAACTTGAGGTACTAAGGTTTGGCCTAAATATAGAAAATATCAATAGTTTTAAAGTCTTATAAATTGCATTGATGGAGGTATTATTTTCTATAAAAAATATAATTAGAAGCTCAAAGGGGGTAGGTATGTATTTCTAAGACAAAAATAGATTTCAATAGATTCATTGCAGAATGCAGGTGGTGTTTCCTTATTATGATTAGTCAAAGCTCATGGGTTATATTTAACCAACCCTACAATCTAGTATTTACTTTTTAAACATGTACTATTTAACTAACCAGCCGTGCTACGCGTTCATGACCGCTCCTTATTTATGAGCAATTTTTCATAAGCATCGCTCATATTTAATTCACATCAATATTTTCTTTAAATATTATTTATTTTAATACATCATATCTAAATTTTAATGGAATCGTTAAATTTATATATATTACATCACAATTTAGTTTTTTATTGATCTATTTGAAGGTAAAGGTGAAAATATATACCTAATTTGTAAATTTATTAATCCAAACAATAATTCATGTGATTATATTATAATAAAAATTAATATTAAAAAAATGATGATGTGGATTAGATCGATGCCAACTATGCTCAAGAAAGGTGCTCATAAATGAGGGGCATATCGGTCCTCCACCTCCGTTAATATATATACACTCTACGCATAATTTCTAAGCTCTTAATTAGCATTAATATGCGATAATTAGGAATACACTTCTCATTTTTCACCTGCAAGTCTTATTGTTGATGAATAGGAAGGCTACTTAATACTTAATTTCCATGTGTGGTCAACATTGACCTCAGCAGACACCTAATAACTATGCAATTCCTCAATTCATCTCATCCCTAACTTCGCCATTACATGTAATTTAGAGAAAATATACGAAATTGTCTTAATATTTAAAATTATAATTTAGAGAAAATATACGAAAATCTCTTAATATTAAACATTTTCCGTAATTATGTCGTCTAATAGGATAGCACAAATGTAGAAATATATCTGACTTACCTAATTTGATAGATAAAATTCGTACGATTAGTAAATAATTATATTTTCTGAAATATAAAGCTGTACACTACTATATATATATGAACACACACATATATCTACACTATATATTTATAATTGAAGCACTGAATAATTTATAAGTTCAAACACATTCTTTAAATAATTATTTAGTTTGACTCTGTATTTGTTAAACAAAAACTCAAGCTCTGTAGTATTTCACTTAACTCGATTCAATTGCACTTATATTTGTATCTTCATCGATAAAGGAAATTAATAACTATAACTTTTCTTTAAGCACATATAGAAAATTTATTGTTAATAAGATAGAATAAAAATAGATGTCACATAAAATTTATTAATATATTAATATATATCAAGTCATGCAATAGGAAATACTAGTGATGCCCATCTAATCTTTTATAAATTTTAAATTATGTATTTTTATTTAAATTATGTAACTTTAAGTTTTTTAATGAAATTACTAATTTTCATTTATTTGTAAATTTATTTAATTAAATATATAATTTTAAAAATATAATAATAAGAAAATATAATAAAATGTAAAGTGGGCCTCGTAAATAATAAATGTTCAATGAGATAGTGTTTAGTGGGATGCATAAGAAAAAGTTAAGCACGCAAATAATATTGAAGGCAGACACTGAGATGGTGATGCCTAACATCTTTGTTCACAATTTCCAATCATATTAATAACTTCCTGCATATAATCAAAGAAGAAAATATTCCATTTATACCCAACTCATAACCAACATGTAATTAATAATACCTAAACTATAATTTGCTTTTTCATGATTATCCTATTTTGTTTTAAAAAAAATATATATTTTTCATGATTATTCTATTCTTTGACGTTTTTATAAAATTAAATATCCCAATGTATGACTAATTATAATTCGACGACTAAGAACTGATTGGACACATCAAAAATTCACTTGGCTGGATAACAAAATGGAATATTGAAACAAAATATGGGCAAAAATGAAGTCGTGTAACTGTTTAACTATGAATCGAAAAAAAGAAAAGCTGAAAACAACCTAACACGCTTTTCATGTTCACAACCCTCAAATGTTACTAATGCATACCCAAACCCGTTTCTTCGTTGGGGACTACTAAGTTAACTCTCACTAGCCAAAGAAAATAAAAAAACTTATAGGATACATTAATTTGAAAGAAAAATAAAATCATAGCATATATATTAATTATTCTATTGTAATTACTCATACTTTTGAGATAAAAGTCAAATATCATGTAATATAAAATACTAATATTTTTCCAACATAAAAGCAAAAAATAAAAAGATCACATCAACATCAACTAGTATCATGCATGTAACTAACTCTCCTACTATATAAACACCCTCAAACTCCCATTTCTTTCTCATCACCAAAAAAAAATAAAAAAATCCCTTCCATTTCATTTCATCTCAACATCAATATTTTATATATTGATAAAACTAAAACCAAATAACCATGGCTAGAATCCTACACATGATGTGCATCATTCTTGCTGTGGTGGCCCTCATCGCCGGAAATTGTGAGGCGCGGCGCAACCTCCAACAGTTTCTGCCACTGCCACGGCCGCTGCCGTCTTTTGCTCCAGCTCCGGCCCATCACGGCTTCCCTGGAATAACCCTCACTCCACTGCCGTCGATTCCTCTCTTTCCTCCATCGATATCTCCGGAGGCGCCGCGTCCTAGCAGCTAAAACTTTGATATAGGCATTATATAAATAATATTATATAGAGTAATAATCAAATGAGAACTCGCATCTCCCATTAGAACTAAGACCAAATCTCGACCATTGGATTACACCAATGTATGGTCCGGATTTTGTGATACG
>JAYDZE010011890.1:0-28514 GCA_034509125.1 Monilaria moniliformis
AAAAAATTGAAAACCAGATCTAGGCGGCCGCCTAGGCGGAAATCGGCCGCCTAATCGCCGCACAATCGCGCCTAGGCGTTAGCTCGCCTAATCCACCTGATTTACTCGTTTGCGCCGCGGCAAGCAGCTGCCGAGCGCCTAGGCGGCCGCCTAGGCCGATTTTTACAACAGAGGTCATAATTAATTGAAAACTACATTCCTTATATCTAGCTTGTTTAAGTAATCAACGAAATTTTTTTCCTTGATTATAGGGATGCTGAAAACGTGTATGATTAAAAACTGATAACTACATTCCTTAAATCTAGCTCATGTCATTCTGCTATCATTGGTAATGCTATTGTTTACTGTGAGTAATGCTTATTGATATTAGATATGATGCTTCTGGCATAAGTTTACTAAATGATAACCACCTTCCGTAAATCTAGCTTATTTAACCAATCAACAAAATCTCTTTTCTTGATTATAGGGATGTTGAAAACGTGTATAATTAAAAAATTACTTAATTGCTCTTATTTTAATTAAAAATCGAATTTAATAATTTTTTTTTGATTTTTTAATATTACACGTGGCAAAATATCATCCATCCGATCATCAAAATCAACGAGTATGATTAGTTCTTAGTTCTAATGAATGATGCGAGTTCTCATTTGATTACTAATATATATATATATATAAATATATGCTCTCTTTTTTTATTACTGTAACTTAAGATAGTCAACCCACATAATTTAATTACTGAAACCAAGACTTTGTTTAAATGTAATGACATAGATACTTCACTAATTCATACAACAAATAATTGCATTTGAATGACAACTTCGAGATTATTTCTTAAAGATCAAATTAGATTCAAAATTTAACAGTCTCTCCTTATTATCTAGTAGATGATTAGCATGTTCAATTATTATAAATGCTATCAATATATTTTGACCAAGCCACAATCTTAAGACCCCTAAAACCCTTAAGATTATGCCGAACATCCATAATTTTCTACAAAGATAATATTTTTGTCTTTTCCCACAAAATCTAGAGTAAGGTAGTTTTTCATCAGTACATCAAAACTACTTAGTTCACTTCCATTAAAAGCAATTTTTCGTCCAGTTACACTTCATGCAGGGAAACTTTCTAGGTAGATGGCAGTCTCTAGAAAATTAGCCATAACTATCTGCAGTAATAAGAGTTTTGCTTTGTAACTTATCTCCAAAACAAGTATCGCATTCCAACTATTTTGCAACTGGCACACCAAGTACGTATTTTAAAAAATAAAACAAGATAAGCATATATTTCTTTTTTTTATCTCTCAAACCACCCTAATTAGTAATTAAGCACTGAATATTCATCTCCAATAAGCAAACTTAAGGAATATGAACTGCTTTAACATTCTAATGAAAGCACCCAAAAATCAAATTTTGAAATAAACCACCTTCAAATAACAACACAATTGAACCAAATAAGTGAAACTACACAGTATGTTTTTAACTTTGATCATCATAAAGAAAAAACCTCACTTGTTCAGTTCAAGATCATCTTGTGATGATCAAAACCAAAATTTTAGGGCAACTTGGAGCTTTAAGCGAGAGTGAAGAGTTGTTAATAGACTTTGCGGCTGGCGGCGGTGGTTTGATGAGGAGAGTGTAGCTGTCAGAAGATAATTCACTTCTCAACATTGAGAATTTCATTTCTTAAATTCTGTGCCATGATTCTCTCACTGCAATTTTTGTTATACTCCTCGCAACATCCTCAAATAACAAAGTTACGGTTATGCATTCTGCATCAATCATTATAAATAAAGTCAATCACCACGCATGTTTTATGCTGAGAACTCAATATTAGCATTGCATATAAACATTCGAAGATACGCTTATATGCGTACATCAAGTATTGTAACACAACAACTATAATTATTAATTAGATAGCTCAAACAAGTCGTAGGTTGTGCTTAAAGGGCAAATTTTTAAAGAGAGAGGTGAGAGAGGAGAGATGACGTCAGTAATTGTTAAAGAGTAGAGAGTGCATGACAAATTGTCTAAAATGCCCTCACATATGTTCCGATACTTTTGTCCGAAAAATATGCATAAAAGTGATAAAATATTTTCAAACGATATTATGTCTTATTATAAATATCACAAATATTAATATTTTAATTTAAGTATCGTAAAATTGTGATCCCCTTAATATAATTACTTTTTATGTAGTTCACTATTTAGTAAAAAAGGAATATATAGAGAGTTTTAGTGCACAAAGTATAAAATCGCTAGCAACTAAATCTCGGCTATATCAATTCGTCGATTTTATGACTTTTCCCTTCCTTTCAGGACTCTCTCTATTCTCCTCTCTCTCTCTCTCATATTTTCTTTCGTTTTCAATTTGGTTTCCAGATGCTAGATGAGCCGTTGCCTGAAGCGACTCACCATTACTGCTGCTGTAAACAAAGCCCTTGAATTTCGATTTGGAATCCAATTTCCCACCCTTTTCTACCTGTTCAACCAATCAGCGAACTTGATTTTCTCTCTCATCCGCCGTTCTCTCTCTAAATCCATAAACTTCATGGACTCCCTTTTCTTCTCCAACAACGAAGACGACGACCTTTTCTCAAACACCTTCGATCAATCATTTCTGCCGCCTTCCTTTGCCGACCCCGGCGAGTCGCTCTACCTCGTCTCCTTTAGGTTAGTTAAACTTTGAGAAAGCTTATTAGTTTTTGCTGTTTTCTACTCACAATTTTTTTTGGTGTGGGGGTGGGGCCTGAAAAATTGATTTTATTTACATTTTTATGGTTCAGGTGGTGGAAGGAAGCCGCGTGTGGCGGCGGCGTGGTGGACGATACGAGCGGAATTTGCGGCGTTTTGTATAGTGCGACTGTGCAATTGAATTGTGGTGTTGGTGATGAGAGCATTGGGGGTTTGGGGGATTCCGAGATTTTGGTGGGTTTGAGGAGAGAAGAGGAAGCCGGAATTAGTGGGGAAGAAGACAACTATGGCGGCGAGGGGGATTTGGCATTGGTGTCCGAGTGGATGTTCTGTACTGCTCTTAAATGGTAAGGCTATGTAATCGAGCATTTGATTTTGATTTATCGGCTTATTTTCATCATTGTTTTTCTAACTATAATTTTTTTTTTTTTTTTTTTGTACCTTCGGGTGAATCCATGTTATGCTAGTAAGTTATCATGTAATTCTTGTTGCTATGGAAAAAATTTCGGAGGACATGCTTCAGAAATTGAGAACCATAATTATGTTGGGGCAAGAGTTCGATTATTCTAAGTTACAGGTTCTATGACTATATCTTTAGTTAAATCTAAGTTGCCCAATATCTGTAGAATCTGTGAATTTTTTGAATTTGTAAATTTGTGACCTATGTATGTTCACAAAATATTATTCTCACAAACATGGAAGGATATTGTTTCGTAAGATTCTCTGTTTGAATTTGTTGATCAAAATTTTTACTTTTGAAAAAACATGGTTACTGTGCTTTCATGATGGGTCTCAGGACTAGTTATGGAATTATGGTCAGTCTGTATATCTGTGAAACAGGGGTAAACTGAATTACAAGTAATTCTCTTAGACAGATATGATATGCTTGGAACATCTTCACACAAGACTCGTAGAAACTCACAAGAAACTACCAATTTTCTCCTCAAAGCACACTATTGAACATAGATATACAAGTTATATTTAGGATCTACTGTGCTCTAGGTTGTGACTAAAAAAATAATATCCCACTCTAACGAATCTGGATACTGAACAGTTGATCATGGGTATATATAGAGATTTTCTATTATCTACATAAATATAGTTCTTGTCCATATTACATCAGCATTCAGTAGACCTGAAGATCTAAGTTTTGTTACCAAGTTTATGATAAGCATTCAATTGTAGAGTTCCTGGCAAAGGTCCATGTGATGTTGTGACCATAAGCACTGTACTGCCATGGTAGGCTGTGGCATTCTTTTGGTCTCATCCATGAGAGTATGAAGTTGGAATCTGAACTTATGCTTCTTCACTGTTGAGGGGCTGAATGAACCATTTACCAGAAGCCTATAATTTGACATTTGCTTTATTTACCTTTCCTCCATTGTAGGCATTATGATAAGAAGGGTATGGAAAATTCATTACCTGGAGAAGATAGTGGACATGACTTATTCTCTTTGCAGATCAGACTTGTGTATGTGAGAGAAACAAGACATTTGGTCATAAAGATTAGCCAAAAGGTATGTTTATTATTTATAACAACTAGCCTCCTTCGTCTTTCTGTTCCATACTTCTTATTCCTTATCCTATTAATCCATTTTGCAAATGGACATGTTTTGAGAATTCCAGGATAATGGACACGGTCCTTTCGACAAAATATTCAGTATTTTTACAAAGTTGGGCATGGTGAGCAATATTTGTTATTAGTATTTCATTTAGAGTGGAGATATGAGCATAATTGCTCACTTCCAATTTACAGTTGCAAGTATGGGATTTCTCAAGACAGACAAACCAGTTTTTTCTCAATGACAACCTGTCATCTGTGGATTTGGCCCGATCTCATGAGGAGGTAATTAATTTTTTCTCACTTTAGCCTAGAAGGAACTAGTTATTCAAATGAATTTCGATCTTAATCGCCTAACCGGCACTTATTCTTGTAATTGTTTTCGCTTCATGTCTTGTTGATATTTTCCCTTGCAGATTCTCTTAGAGTTGCATGTTTATGGCTTGCCTTGTAGCATCAATGAGAAGGAAAGCAGTGATGAGAATGTGGTAGTGAAGCAGCCTAGAGTGAATGGCCCTTCTTCGAGTTCTGCACTTACAATTAATTGCCCTTCTTCGAGTTCTTCACTTACAATGAATGGCCCTTCTTCGAGTTCTACACTTACAATGAATGGCCCTTCTTCGAGTTCTACACTTAAAATGAATGGCCCTTCTTCGAGTTCTACACTTACAATGAATGACGGTGTGGATAAAGTGAACTTTTTTTCTAGAGTTCCTCTGTCAGATGCAGCTTGTAGTGCCGTGAATGGGACTGGTTCTTTGGGCTTGACTGGACTGTACAACCTCGGAAATACTTGTTTTATGAACAGTGCTGTCCAGTGCTTGGTTCATACATCCAAGCTAGTTGATTATTTTCTTGGAAACTTCAGGAAGGATCTGAATTATGAAAATCCACTGGGCATGAATGTGTGTATTTCTACCATGTGCCAATTTTGTTTATTTGATATGCTTTTCATCAGAGATTTGTTATGTGGAACCAATAACACTCTACCCAATTTCCCTTGATTCTTTTTGTACAAGTCTAAGAAATTTGATGCCCTTCCTTTTCATGCTTCCTTCCTCTTTTTCATGACCATTCTCTAATACATGTCTAATGTTGAAAATATTGTGATTGTCCCAGGGCAAGCTTGCTATAGCATTTGGGGACCTACTTAGAAAGTTGTGGGCTCCTGAGGCAACACCAGTGGCTCCAAGGATGTTTAAGTCGACTATCTCCAGTTTTGCTCCCCAATTTGGTGGATACAACCAACATGATTCCCAAGTGAGTAACGTTCTTGTAGCCTTCGAAGCAGTTGTTTTAATAACTTTTTAAGATGGATAATATTCATGTATTTACAAGTTCTATTGTAGGAATTTCTTTCTTTTTTGTTGGATGGCCTTCACGAAGATCTCAACCGCGTGAAAAGAAAACCCTATGTACAGGCAAAAGAAGAAGATGGTCGTCCTGATGAAGAAGTGGCAGATGAATACTGGGAGAACCATTTATCACGCAATGATTCAGTCATAGTAGATTTGTGTCAAGTATTCTTCTTTCTCCTTGCTTCTAGATTGTCATGGATAAATATAATGTTTCAGATCCTAGTTTGCCTTTGTAGGATTTGACGCCCATGGTCAACCATCATGGTTCATTCCCTATTGCACATTTATTAGAAGTGGACGCTTAAATTTGCCTTTCTCATAAGTGCCTAACTTTAATTGTAGGGTCAATATCGATCATCATTGGTTTGCCCCGTTTGCAAAAAGTTGTCCGTTACGTTTGATCCATTTATGTATCTGTCATTACCACTTCCTTCTTCAACAATGCGAAAGATGACTTTGACAGTCTTGAGCACTGATGGGAATAATTTGCCTCACCCAGTTACAGTAACAGTCCCTCACAATGGTACCCGCAAAGATCTTGTTGATGCCCTTGGTATAGCTTGTTCATTAAGAGATGATGAAACATTCTATATTGCTGAGGTATACCCTATAAATTCATCTCAATCATGAAGTTTTGCCTTCATCATTGTTGTTTCTTCCATTTCCACTCAAATATTCGTCAGTACACTATAATAGCTTTTTGGAGATTGTGTAAACTACAATTCTAAGAGTTATGAGCATGTTTGCCTCAGTCAAATTCAGTTTTTCTTCATCAGTTCTCCTATTCCCTCCCGCTTTAGTTAATTACTTAAAATATATTGAGAGATTGTCACTTATAGAAGTTTTTTCTTTGTATCCCGTATTTGAAATATAGTTATTCATAGCATGTCAGATACTTGAACAACCTGGAACAGATCTTTCTGTGATGCTTTGAAGTCTTGGCAAAGTAATCTCAGACTTAGAAAATGATTGTAGCATTGACATACTGATCTACCTGATAGGTTTTCTTGTTAATCCTGAAAGCACTTATGCCTTGTGCCCTTTCGTGCTTTCTGGGCTAGCTTGCATTGTTTTTGGATGTTCCGCCTTGTTGAGGTTTTACTGCTAAGATATCACACACTACAGAGTGCCTCAGGGCATGATAAATCAGTCGGTATTCGACTCAAGGAGTCAAGGGCAAATTGATAAGCATGAAGCCATTTTATTTTATTTTATTATTTCAAATCACTTCTATCAGATATTGTCTCCATGAATCTAAAATCATTCTATAGATCCGTATCTTTCTTAATGCACGCATCACCATGCTTGTCCCTTTCCCTAATCACTCTGCATCTGTCGATTTGTTTGTAGCAATAGTGCCACTTTCATGTGGAATCATTGTAGTGAGATTATTACAAACTCCACTCTATAATGGAGCCTTAATTTGTGCTTTCAGTGTTATTATCCCTTGACTTGTGAAATGGTATGCAGATATACAATAATTCAATCCTTCAGGCTTTGGACAATCCCAGTGGTTCTATAGAGCTAATCAGGGACTATGATAAACTTGTTGCTTATAGATTGCCAAAAGACACGGATGGCTGTCCTTTGGTCGAGTTTACACATCAACAGGAGGAGAAGTAAGTTTAAATTTACACATGATATGTCCTATCTTAATCACGGTCAAATTCAAACTACCTTTACTAGATTCTAGTCCAATCCCTGAAAGGTACAACCTATTATGGTGCTAGTATATAATCCTCCATTTTCCCACCAATTGTTTTTTGTGGCTTTCTTATTTTTATAAAATCATGAAATTATTGGTATTATGTGTGAATTGTTGTGTAAAAGCTCCCTCATCAATCTGATTTATAGGAAAACTGGTTTATTAAAATCTCAAACTCAAGTCTAGCCCCCACCAATGAATTTTTCTGCCTACAACCGTGGTTGAGAGGGTGTTAAACTGCTCTCTTTTGGCCACCCGTAGCTCTTATTCTTTCTTGATATCATTATGCAGGTCATATCTACATTCTTTCCCGTCTTTCAAGAAGTTTGGCATTCCTCTTGTGGCAAGAATTTCTGACTTTTCGAAAGGATCTGAGATATATAAGGAGTTTCTTAAAATCATCAGTCCCTTCTTACTTCCTCATGAAGAGTTCTTAATTGATTTAGATTCAATGGAGAATGCCCAAGAGGATGAAGAAATAGAGGATACAGTTTCAGATGAGGCTGAAAATTCAAAAGATGAAACTGGAAATGATTTGGATTCTCAGAGCGACTTTGAATTCTACATGGAAAGTGGCGGTTACTCAAGAGGTGTCGAGATACAGATGAATGAACCAGTGCCTACATCAAATTATGGTCCGCGCATTAAAGTGCGCGTTACTTGGTCGCAGAAAATGATTCAAGATTATGATACTTCAATGCTAAGCCAGTTGCCGGAAGTATGTAAGACTGCGTCCGTGTCAAAGTGGACTCAAGATTCTATTTCACTTTATGAATGCGTAGAAGCCTTCTTGAAAGAGGAGCCTCTTGGACCAGAAGACATGT
The DNA here is from genome assembly GCA_034509125.1 of Monilaria moniliformis. Taxonomy (NCBI): domain Eukaryota; kingdom Viridiplantae; phylum Streptophyta; class Magnoliopsida; order Caryophyllales; family Aizoaceae; genus Monilaria; species Monilaria moniliformis. The sequence continues at coordinate 8,139 of JAYDZE010011890.1, forward strand.
GGTATCTGTCCCCTTAATATTTAAGATGGCATTGTTTTTTTCCTATAGTATTCATTAGTATTGCGAACATAAAACATTGTATATTTTGTTGTAGGTACTGTCCTAACTGCAAGGCACACAGGCAGGCTAGCAAAAAGTTGGATCTGTGGAGATTACCAGAGATCCTGGTCATTCATTTAAAAAGATTTTCTTACACTAGATTTTCAAAAAACAAGCTGGAAACTTTTGTGGATTTCCCTATTGAGAACTTTGATCTCTCCAATTACATTCTTAAGAAAAATAACAAGGATTGCCATCGTTATATGTTATATGCGATAAGCAATCATTATGGTGGCATGGGCGGCGGTCATTATACTGCATTTGCTAAAGTAAGTGTTAACTCGGAGTAACACAATTATAACTTATAAGCGATGCTCTTTTAGTGATTTTGTATCTGACTCTTTCCAAACCAGTTGTAGTTTTATTGTTTATTTCCATTCAATTAACTCACCCCTCCCTCTGCTTTAAACATGTTTATGATGTTCCTGATTTTATGATTTTATTCTTGCTTCTGCAGCATAGGCTTGATAGTTGGTATGAATTTGATGATAGCCATGTCTACCCTGTTACTGAGGAGCAGATAAAGACTCAAGCGGCTTATGTTTTATTCTACAAGAGAGTATAATTTGTTGATATTCAGGTAAAATCTATTTTACATGTTTGAGATTTTCTTTTTTCAGGTTTTATTGTGGCACTGAGAATATTTTCGCTGAATTTAACTGAATATTTTCCCTGAATTTTACACCCCAAATCTATATTAATATACTGAAAAAGTTTTCATCTTAGTTTTCCTAATGAAAAAAACATTATTTTAATTCAATTATTAAGCATGAAGTCAAAACTCAAAAGCAACCTCTGAAATACCCCAAAAAAGAACTGCTATCTAAGAAATTATTATGTGGACGTCAATCTTATGCAGCGTTTTAGTTTCCCAAGAAAGACTGTTGTTTCAAACTTTTAGTTCACTTATATTTTGAAGGTAATGCTGAAATGATTTCAACTTTTCATGAGCGATTTCATAAAAAAATCAAATTTTTATAATTCAAAATTTGTCCTCTAGTTCTTGATATCAGCAATTATAGATAGATGTGATTTGAATTTTAACAAGCAGAAGAAAAACTTGAAGAGTTCTGTAAACTCTTTCCATCCAATTACAAATATATTTTTGTGCTATGTTGATTAATTTTTTTCAGGGAATTTTTGCATACTAGAGGATTCACACAAGAAATCTTGGGGTATTAATAGCATCTACAACGATACTGCAAAACCCAAGATGGCAATGTAGAAACCAAAATGCAGTAAGATTTTAATCATATGGTACTGCAAATCAATTCCATTTTGCGTTTTTTCATTTAGTTTTGAAAAGTAGAATCGCATATATGTGTTTCTACTGTTATAAACACAAACACCTTTTTAAATTTGTGAAATATATTCAATTCCCAATTTTTTTGCAGATGAAGAAGAATAATCTAAAAATGGAGGGTGGAAGAGAGTTACCGTGATGAAGAAAAAGCTTGGAGGAGAAATCTTGTGAAGAAGAACAGAGGGAGAAATTGAGAAATCTACCAATCTAAAGAAGAAGAAGAAGAGCGTATGAGAATACCAGAGAAGAGAAATCTGGGATAGGATTTGATGGATTTCTTGTTCTTTTGATAATTAGTGTTAATATTTTAATAGTAATTTCATTTTCTCAAAAAACATTTTATAATTTTTTTTTTAATTTTCTGAACTTGATTAATTTTGTTTAATGATCTTTATATGTTTGGGCTATAGCTAGAGATGTTCACGGTTCCGAAACCACCGGTTCCGGTTCCGACGGTATCGGAACCCGAACCGAACCGCTAAGGAAATTGCCAGTTCCGATTCCTAACCGCTGGTTTCTGGCTGGTTTTCGGCAGTTTCGGTTCCGAGTTCTGGTTTTGCCGTGTTTTTTTTATATATAAATTTAAGTTGATTGAAATAGGAATTCGAATACAAGTATAAGTAAATAAATAATTAATAAATTACAGACTACAATAATGATTAATGAATAAGAAAAATTATATAACTGCATTTCTAATTATCTTAAATTTTAAGATAATTGGATGTGCAGTTATTTAATTTTTCTTATTAATATTGTAGTAATATTTGGGGCAATTGTTAACTTGCTAAGCTTGTTAACTTGAATGTGTGTGTGAATGAATATAATTAATAACAACTAAGCAAACAAGTAAGTAAATAAGCACAATTTATACAAATAGAGAGAAATTGATAATTTGTTATTGATGTGTGTATATAATAGTATAATTCATGTAAATGTGTGGATATAAATGATAAGTAAACAAGTAATAGTTGTGAAAGTAAACACAATTTGCACAAGTAGAGAAAAATAGAAGGTACAGATCAGAGAAATTGGATGTAGAATAAAGAGAATTCTTGTTAATACAAGAGGTGTAAGTTGAAATAAAGATGATAAGGGGGTATTTATATATAAAAATGAGTGGAAAATTTTGAATTTGAATTAGAAATTAAAAAAATAAAAAAAAATCGGAAAACCGCCGATTTTGGCAAAAAACCGGTGATTTTCCTGCCAAAACCGCCAATTTTGCAGCAGAAACCGACGGTTTCGGCTAGCTCTTTCAGCCCTACCCCCTACCCTGCATCATCAAAAACCGACAGTTAACCGCCGGAACCAACGGTTTTGAATCGGATCAACCTATAAATTACGAACTAAATTGACATCTCTATACACAACGATGGGATATGCATAGCAAGAAATTTGTATTTTTAGCTAAACTTAATTAATCCCCCTCTCTTCTTTTAAAAATTTCAAATACCTTTTATTTTATTAATAGACAATTAATCTATTACGATTTGATTTTGCCTATACACGTTAAATATGCAATCAAATTGCTTCGACATTTTTTATGGAGATACTCAATTTATTTTATTGAATAGATCTACTTCATTGGTATAGTAAATATTTTTGCAGATTCAAAATTGCTAAATTAGTATTCCCCCTTCACTAAAAATAGTCTCATTAGTGGACGGCACAAGTTTTAATGTGTAATTGATAAAGTAAGATAGAGAGGAAAAAAAAGTGATTGCAGATAGAAAAATGGTTGGTATAGTGTTTGTTAAAAGTGGGACCCATATTATTAGTAGTGTTTAGTGATGAAATATTTAATTTTTTGTTGTACTAATTAGTTTAAATTACCGTAAAATACCGATGATTAATTTTCAATTACTGTAAATTGCTGATATCGACATACACTTCAAAAATCCATCGAGTTTCATTCGCAATGTACGGAACTTGGACATCGGGAGGACTTCATTAGAGATATGGGTACCCTCGATACCTTGGGGATCATAGAGTTAGATGGTGTCGAGAGATGGGGGAGACCACGAGACGATACATGGAAATGAAGAGTGCAATGTTTGAGAAGTGTAACACCCCTTACTCGATTAAGTGAATAATCGAATAAGTGATGTCATATTTTGGTATGTTTTAAGATAACAGATAAATGTAATATTAATTAGGGCTATATATATATTTTTTTCTTTTTAAAACATAACAAATAACTTTGGACTTAAATCCCTGCACATGTTATACCAAGGATAAATGTGTCATGTCACAAGATCTACACATATGATAATAGGACCTTGTTTAAAATACAAAATATCATTCATGTTGCAATTGAAGTTAAACTATTATGTCTATTGTTATCAAAACCCTAACATGCCACACCGACTAGTAGAGATCACTAGCTTAGCTTGCACGAGGGAGGGTAAAATAATCATGGGTGAGCTTTACAAGCTCACTAATGTTATCGCACATTACAATATAATTCTCGAAACCTAAACAAAGGCTACTTAAATCAATGAAGAAGACTTGGACAATCTTATTTCGTCTCGTGCACTATCAACTCTTAAGTCAGTTTTCAATATTGTCACATCGCATATTGGACATCAATCTCTTATATATTATGGCTTCCAATATCACGATTCACACTTGATAGTTCAACTAGAATTAAAATATTGTTCCATAGTATTCGGTAGTATCCTATATTACCAAATAATGTTATAGTACATACCACAACAACATCTCATAGCTTTATTTGACGTCATATGAAGTTACTATCAAGAATCTCATAGGATGATATTTAGAATTAATACACAATTCTAATCTAATCTACCAAAACACATTTAGACAAGCAACAGGAAGCAAATACATATCCCTAGGCATGCTCTTAAAGTTCAGATTTTTACCTTCTTGGGAGAATCTTCTTGTTGATTAATTATAGTAGATGGCTTGCAACTTCCATCACTCCATAATAATTCTATCTTAAAATCTTATGGCTCATTCTCTCCTAAAACTTGAATATTATTTGGGCAATAATCCTTCAAGCTCTAATAACTCAGGTGGAAGACAAAAATCACACAAGCATTTACTATAAGGGGAAAACGAAATTTCTGAGTTGTAATGCTTATGATTTTCGTCCTACACCCCCTTATTTATAGGGATGGTGGACTAGATCAGAGATTTTGAGAATTAGAACTGAGCCTTCCAATGGACATAATTTTTTAAATTGACCTCAATTTAAATTAAATCGATTAATATTAATTGACTCTACTATATGATTAATATTGAACTGCTTATCTTGGATCCATACTATGAATATGGCTCATTTGTAATTATTATTTCTCGTCTTTAAAATTTCTAATATCCATTAATTAATTAAAAGTTGCTTCTAGTTTAGTTAATTAATATCCAAGAATGGTTTAGTTCAAAACTTAATTTATTATACTGAAATAAATTTCAATTGCACACATATGTATGATAAATTTCTCTTTCGAACACCTCTTTGGGATATTATCAACCCGAGTATTCCTGAGACACAATTCTATATAATAACAACCAAGGACCAGTAAATATTAATTACCACTGCCCAAAATATTAGAAATTACTTTGTGTTACGAAAACTCATACCTATTGATAAATTAAAGTAGTACATAAACAATGTTGTATGCCCAATGTTATTTATATTGATTGAGAAATAAAAAATCACTGAGACGTTATACTTCATTTACACAACGTAGAGATATATATTTCCTGTAATCCAATTCAGTGTTATACTACATCAGTGTCATCAGTTAGCCAAGATAGACGCGAACCTCAGATTAACACAACAACCTTTCACGATAGATTGTCTATGTCTATCTAGGTTGAGAACTTGATTTTCTTCTATAAGGAACCGACTGATAGATCTTTTGTGATCATGGATCCACCATCAAGTCTACAATATAGAATGATGACTTGTTTGCTGAATTTATGATTATATATGCTTAAAAATAAACATCCATAACTATAAGAGGCAAAACATGTGATAATATTGAATTCTTCTCAATATATAGAAAATAAGATTTTTAATATAAAACAACTAAAAGCATATTTTTCCGTATACAATCCCTAACATACATAATATACAATTACCAACAAATATCCCCCTAATATGCTAGGTGATAAACACGGGTACACGAACTACATACATATAGCCCGATGAAGGCAATAACACATATATAAACCACGCGAGGGCACTGATGGAATAACACAATAAGGGCGTGGCACATCTCTCACACAACCTATTGTAAGGCAGTGCATATATTTCGTATAAAATATATAACTCACACGAGGGCACAGATCAAAAATGCACGTAATGTGCGACATATAGATCACCGTTTCAGTTATCCAAAAGATGAATGATCGAACACATGCAATATTGTTGTCCTATGACATGCGGCCAGGTATACCTAGTGAAATCACACAAGCTAAAAGGCTTATGCACAAATAATTCATGCTTTTCGTTCATATTTTCAATACATATCCATATAACAATCAACTCATATTATCTCATATCAAGTAATGACATTCATGACACATTTTCAACATAAATACCATAAGTATTCCAGACACATATCACTCCAAGACGAATTACTATCTCATACAAGTAAAACTAAGCATATTCTTAACATATACCATCAGCTTTCGTGTTATAAAAAAAATACTTATATCATTATTTAGGTTATAACAATTATTGTTTACTAATTTAACATAATAACTCACTATCCCATGCCTACTTTATAAATTAATACCAACTTTTAAGCTTAGTTTATAACAATATATAGTTCGTCATCATGCTAAACACATTGTATTTTATGTAATAACTTTTCACTCAAATTTTACTCTAATGTAATAACATCACGGAATAAACTGTTTTCGCTCGATTGTCTTTGTAGATCAAACCTTACATTTACAGAGACTTATGTGTGTCTAGTTTACATATATATAATAAAAGCATGTTTAAAAAATTTAAGTGGTTAGGGAGTTATGACTGTTTTCCCATCGTCTAACAAATTGTGATAGTTTTGGGCAGAGTTTTCTAACAATTTCTAAATATAGCAAACGAACTTCTAAAATCACAAGAAAATTGAGAGGGCTTTCAGACTTATGAAAGTAATTTTTAAAATTGTTAAAACATTGTTTTCATTGTTCCGAGCATGCTAAAAAATTCAGAACAGAGAGAGCTAAAAACATGGCATTTCGTTCATATCAACACATTAGCCTAGGGTCAAGTTCAAGCCAATTTTTCCTAATCACTTCCATTATCATCACAAATATGAATCCTAAGCTACCCTAACAATACAAACTTAGAAACTTCAATATTAAGGCCTAAAATTTTTGGTCTCCACTAGACTTCAACTTAGGTCCATTTTCACTTAATTTATAGCTCAATTCATGCCCAAATACAAATGCATAGGTTCAATTTAGGTAAAACAAGGTAAAAATCCTCCCACTTTAGCCCTATAATTTTCGGTCCTCTATAAACACCCAACCTAGGGTTGAAATTTATTCACTTCTATACTAAATTTCATGTTTAGGAAGTGAAATAAGCAAGAAAGGATCAAAATCCTACCTTCTTTATGCAAGAATTAGACTTGGGTGATGAGGGTCTTAATTTGAATACTTCTCCAATGGAGGATGCAAGAGAATGTGAAAGAGGAAGAAGTTGACTATGTGGTTGAGGGACAGAGACGGTGTCGAAGTCGGACAGCCGGACGGCGGCGGTAGACGGCTGGTCGCGGCGGACAGAGAAGAGACCGAGAGGGAGATGTGAGAGAGTGCTGAATGTTTAGCGTGAGAAGTGTGCAGGGAGAAGCGAGAAATTATTATTTTTTTGTCTATTTTCCCACATGGTTAAAGTAATTGGGCCTTTACTGTTCTCTTTTTCTTTTTGTTTCCTCATTAAAGCCCAACTACTCAATCAATCTAAATATAATTGCCCAAATATATAAGCCCCTAATTCTAGATCAAATTTAACCAATCAACTTTAAAAATCAACACATACATTGGCAAATAAAATAAAATGATAAAATTGTTTACTTTCTTATATTTTGCTTATTGCAAAATAATCTCAATAATTTCACAATTTTTTATTATATTTAACTTTCCTAGACTTTAATTATTTTATATTCGCTAATTTTTGGGATATTACAACTCTATTCCTCTTAAAAAAATTTGTGCTAAAAAATTATACCTGATTCAAAGAGATACGAATATTACTGGCGCATAACATTCTTTGGTTCACATGTGGCTTTCTCGATTTTGTGACTTCTTCGCAGCACTCACCAGTGGAATTCTCTTATTTTTGAGCTACTTAACATCTCGAGCTAAGATTTGAACTGGTTCTTCTTCATACGTCAAATCTGGATGCACTTCTATGGATTCAATTTGTATAACATAGGAAGAGCCGTTTGGTACCTTCTTAACATGGACACGTGAAATACATTTTGAATTTTCTCCAATTCAGGTGGTAAAGTTAGTCGCTACGCTACTAAACGAACACGTTCAAGTATCTCATATGGTCCAATGACTATCATGCTCAATTTACCATTTTTCCCTAATTGTAAAACTTTCTTCCAGGAGAAAACTTTTAGAAACACCTTGTCGCTTATATTGAACTCAATATATTTTCTTTTCAAATTAACATATGATTTTTCATATGGTGTAATCTGAATACTCGATTGATGACTGTTATTATATAAAAACTTGACCAACGACATATATTTTTCCCAATTACCTTGGAAGCCTATGGTGCAACTTTGAAGCATGCCCTCCAGAGTCTGAATTACACTCTTCGATTGCCCATCTATATGAGGATGAAATGTCGCACTGAAGTTCAATCGAGAGCCTAAAGCTTCCTGCAATTTCTTCCAAAATCTCAATGTGAACTGTGGGTCTTTGTCAAAGATAATGGAAATAGGCAGTCAATGTAATTCATTGTAATTCAGTTCCGACATCGACAACTCGACACGAAATCCATTGTAATTCAGTTCCATTTTCACTCAGGTATGGTGATTGGTTGTAACTATCTCTATAGTATATGATGTTTGGTTTTGACTTGCTGACATGTCAAGCATTTAACTACGAATTCAGTGATATCTTTTTTCATGCTAGACCACTAGTAAAACTTTTTCAGGTCATGATACATCTTATTACTTCCAAGGTGGATAGAATATGAACTACTGTGCGCTCCCTAGAGTATCTTAATTTCAGTTCATTGTTGTTTAGTACATACAACATCTTTCTGAAATACATGCAACCATCAGAGTTTTTTTTCTTTCAAAATGGTTAACTTCTTTGTCATTTACTTGAAGCTGGCTTTTAGCTTTTCATAGGCCTTCTGGGAATCTTTAACTTGTTGTAATAGGGTTGGCTTTACCCTCAGTTCTGCTAGTAAACTACCATGTTTAATGCTTTCCGATCGAGTGTTCATAGCCTTCAAAGCTTCACATACAGAAAAAGAGCGCTTATAGGCATATTTTTACTTTCTTAGAACTATATAAGAATTTAGAATCCAATTTAAAGTTGTCACCTGAAACCGACTTCCAGCTGAGTGTATCAGCCACTGCATATGCTTTACTGGGATGATAGTTGATAATGCAATCATAGTCTTTGAGAACTTTGATCCATATTCTCTGTCTCAAGTTAAGTTCATTCTGAGTTAGCAAGTATTTGAGGCTCTTATGGTTAATGTATATATAATATTTTTCACAATAAAGATAATGTCTCCATATCTTCAAAGCAAAGACTATAGCTGTTAACTCGAGATCGTATGTTGATAGTTTCTTTCGTGAGTTTTCAGTTGCCTCGAAGTATATGCAACCACTTTGCTCTCTTACGTTGGAACACAACGGTATACTCTCATGTTGAATCAACACTGGTGCCTCGATAAAAATCGCATTCAGCTTCTCGAAACTTGCTTGGAACTTGTCGTTCTAGTTGAATGGAACGTTATTTTGAAGTAGCAAGGTTATTGGTTTAGTTATTATTGGAAACTCTTTTTCGAATCTATAATAGTGCATATGTGTGTGTTTTAGTGTGTGCAGAATGTGTTTAGCGTGAGAAGCGTGTAAAGAGATTAGAGGAATTGTTTTTTTTTTTTTCCACATAGCTAGAGTAATGGGCCTGTTCTTATTCTCTTTTTCTTTTTGTTTCCTCATCAAAGCCCAACTACTCAGTCAATCTAAATATAATAGCCCAGAGATATAGAACCCTAACTCTATATCTACTTTACAACACTCAACTAATTAATTATCAACACATACATTATAAAATAAAATGGTAATATTATTTAATGTTTTATATTTTTCTTATTGTAAATTAATCTCAATGATGTTATATATAATTTTTTATTATATTTAATTCTCAACTTTCTTAGACATTAATTATTTTATATTCTCTAATTTTTGAGGTGTTACAATAAGTTAATTTGAAACTGTTTGGATTGTATCCGAGAGTGATTGAATCGATTCCTTATGATATAAGATATTGATTCAGTACTTGGAGGTTGGAAGTGTTGGGCATGTTGGAATTTGATAGCTAAAATGAGAAGAAATTGAAGAAGATGATGATTTGAGGTGTGAATGAAGTGGAAAATAGTGGGGTATTTATAGAATGAGATAAATTATAAAAAGAACAAAGAGATTTGTTGAGGTGAATGGCTATTTTTAAAATAAAAAATAATAATAATAAATGTAATTAATTTTGAAAGAGTCGTTGGTGAATAAAAAAGAGAAAAAATTTCAAACTCGAATTTCAGCGTTTTTTATTTTAAATTATAATATCTGCAGAAAAGAAGAAGATTCGCACGCCTAGCGTGTGCCAGGCAGTGGCGCGCAAGTGGCGGCGATTATCGACCGATTAGCCGCACTTACGGCTCGTGAGTTTGCATCGGTGTTTGGCTGTGCTTTGGCGAGCCGCTGTTGTACATGATCTAAGCTTCCCAAAATATAAGTTCATCCACCCAACTTATTTTTTCATAATTTATAAGCAGCAATTTTTTTATAAAAATAACTCTATTATAGTTTGTTATTTTCAATATATACAATTTTGATTTAATCTCTCTTTCATTTTCTATCTCTAACTATGATTTTCTCTATCTAACTTAATATTCTATCTCTAGCTTATAAGTTTAATTATCCAAACAATTTACTTTTAAAACGTTGCATGTTAAGCTTTTGAAATATCTAATAGGCTCCAAGAGCATATAAACTCTTTAAAATAAGCTTAGCCAAACACTCTCTAAATGACACCGAAGCTTCGAATATATACACATCGGAGCTCTAGTCATAGCCCACCCAACTCTCAAACGTCTGATGCTAGCAACCCTAATATGCCCCGACCCCATCCGAAAGCTCGACCCGTGATTGTATATCTTGGCCAGCCCGAAACCGCTTCGGTGGCCGTTTATTTCCGCGTGAAGCAGCACATTAGTAGGTTTGCCGTCTCCAAAACAAATAGTATCATAAATACGTCTTCACCACCCCTAAAACTCACGTTTGGATTGATGCGAGATGCGACACAATCTAAATCTAACACTAATGAATTATGCATATATATCAATGTGATAATGACAATAGACAAAAATGTCATCCAGTTTGGGCCCCGACAGAGAAGCATGGCCCACTAACCCAAATATAATAGGTGGTGGCCCAAAGATTTCATTGAATGCCTATACTAGTAATGTAACTTTTGACCAGTTGAGATAATGGTTGGATCATGTAGCAGTTACCATATGCTTCTACAAGCGCCATTGTTTCAGTGGCTGAAACTGAAAGTGACAACTTGGTAAAGTTAAAAGGAGATGCTATATGTGTTAGTTATAATATGTGGTGGGGCATTACAAGTATCCCTAAAAGCCCCTAATTACGTGTAAAATTATAAATATATCTGAACTTTCTCCTAATAAAAATTTAAAAAGTAGAGACAAAAATGAAAATACATATTTCATTCCCAGAGAAGCCTAGCTCCGCTACTTAGGAGTAAATATTTGGATTTTGGTCTCTTGATTCGAATCGATCAAAAAATTTGAATTTGAAAAAAAAAACAATTGAAATATTGTATTCAAATTTAATATTTTCAGTTTAATTACTTATATATTTCTTCCCTTCCGGTAAAGATGTCACACTTAGTAGATGACATGAGATTTTAGAAATTTTTGTTTAAGGTGTTTAAAATAAAAAGAGAATAAGTTATTAAATGTATTAATGATGAGAGATAAACTAATAATATGAGAGAAAAATTTGTTGGATGTATAAACGAACAGAGAAAAAAATTGTTTATGATATAATATTTTTGTAAATATAAAAATATGACCTTTTTAGTGGGATAAATCGAAAAGAATAATAAGATATTTTTAATAGGATGAATAGAGTATATATTAAGATGTGAAACGGTCAACGATACCGCTGTCATTGGAACGTATATGTTAGTATATTGATAATACAGTGGTCATTAAATAAGACATAAATAGAATAATAAATCTAAACATCCAAGCTAGTGGTTGGGAGTAGTTGGAAATTACAATATGGGCGTTGCAACTGACACGTTCCTCTTGATTCTGACCACCTTTAGCCCCATAAAGAATTAGGTGTACATTTATTTTTATGCCAGGTTGGCACTTGTGACATAAATGCGTTCAGTAATATGAATTTGCCGTCAATTTAATCTATTGCACCTGCTCACTTTGGGTTCCCGAATCTCTTGTACAATCTTTCTGGATTTCATAACCAAGGTTAAACATTTCCGGTATTTTCTTCTTCAATTCTCTGATATGGTAGTGAATGCATGTTGGAGATTGATAGCTTATAACCTCCAAAAAAGAAAGGAAACCGAAATAAAAATAGGATATAATATATAAATAGTACCTATTTTCATACAGTTTTTTTGTTAAAAAATCTATTTGATATAAACACTATAATTTGGTCCTTTTTTAAGGAATCGTTCCCAATTCTCACAATAGTAAAGCTACGATGATATGCAATTTTCACTCTTTTTTATTAAAGGAAAGTATTTTAAAGAATGACAACTTATATTAATTTGTTCGAAAAGAAGGAATAATCCTTGGCTGAATTGGGCTTAACAGTCGGACTTAAATTATGCGTTGTAAATTATGCTAAAACATGAGCCGCTTAGTACTGAATTGGATTGACTTACATAATAATTAGTGTAGAATTTTTTTAAATAACAAATAAATTTTGGGTTATTGTCAACCGATTCCCTGTCGAATAATTCACACATCACACGTGTTGTTACATTTTCCGCATCAGAAACTAGTACATTTCCATGGTGTGCTGCAAGGAAAATTCCAACTCAACGAAAACTCAACAAATCATAAAAACTAAAAAAAAAAAAAGATTTATCATAACATGACACCGATTAAATACAATAATCATGAAAATTCGCAAGTCAAGATTTATCCTTGGATTAAAGAAACCTGCTTTAAATAAGCTGAAATCTCCTATTTCCGGAGCACTAATTATGAGAATTCGAAACTGTGGTCAACTGATTAATAATTCCCATTTCGGAATGAAATAAAAACAATAATTCCCAACTGCACGAAATAGAAAAACAAGACGACAAATCTCCTACACACATAAAAATAAATACAAATTCGTTACGTTTTAAATTAGTATTTTAATAAATTTATGAGCAGATTCTCTAAGAGTTGCTGCAGCAGCAACACCATCGTTTTATTCTGCTCTGTGTCTTTCAATTCGTTAAGTTCAAGAAAGGGCGGTATTGATGTTAGAGCAGCCTCCCTCCAAATCAGCTAAAGCTGTCTCCTCCTCTTTCATTTTTTTCTGTTTGAGATCTGCAACTCTTGCTGCATTAAATTTCTCAAAAGGTTTCCAACTGGGCCTTCTCGAATTCTGCTGCTGCTGTTTTTTCTTACTTTTTCTTGATCATCTCTTTCTCCAACCATGATTTTTTATGATGTTTCTTGATAAAGATTCTATTTTTATCTCTAGAGCTTGAGGTTTCTTCTGCAGATGGAAAAGTATATGGAGATTTCTTTTTTTGTTTTCTGATTTTTTGTGTGGAGAAAGTGAGAAACTTTGTGTGATCATTTGTGGGATGGTTGTTGTTTACTTGCTATTGCCCTCTTATGCTCAAGAATGTGCAAATGGGACACTGTTTTTTTAGTTATTTGTTTTATCTGTCTTATACCGAATTGATTTTGCTATTTTTGTGGGAGGTAGTTATTGAATAATTCCAGCAGACTTTTCATTAATGGATGTGCTATTTTGAGTATTTAGGGCCTTCTATTGTCTTTACAAAGAAATTCAAATTTCTGAATCTTATGTGGTCAAATGTGGTTTCAGTCTGACTATTCAAGCCATGAAAAAGCAAGCTTTACTATGTCAAACTGATTATGTGGTTTCTACTTATTCTTATAGTTATGGAGCTTTCACATTGGATTGTTTGTAATTTTTGGGCTCTTTCTTACCAGGAGAAATCAAGAAATTATTTGCTAGAACTTAGTTGGTGATTCCTTGCTTTCTTGTGGGATATGCAAATATGGATGGGGAAGGCCGTATCTCGGATTACAGAAGGCGGTTGGACAAGACACTGACATCACCTGAACTTACAAATGAAGAAATGGTTCATACCCTTGTGAAGAATCAAATTTTACAGAAAACGGATTCTCAGTTAGAAGGTTTGTTTTTCTTGATTCTTACTGAATTTCCTCATATTGCAATTATGTTTCAAGTGAGGTTTTATACTTTAGATATGCTGTGACATTTGCAGTTTGTGCTTTGCAGAATACACTGACTGCGCGATTAAAAGAAGAAGCAACGAAGTGTTTAAGTTCCTCAGTGAGCTAAGGAGTGCTTCCAGCAACGATTCAAACAGCAGATGGAAAGTATGAATTCATCATTGTCATCAGTTTTTCTCCTTCAGTTGCATTTTCCCATTTACATTTTAAGGACTAAATCATCGTGATGGAATCTGTATTTCTCAGATAACCATTGTGCTTTTGAAACAATTTCTTGCTTTTGACTCCCAACGAATATCATGAGTTCATATGGAAAACTTGCTATTATGTACAACCGGGGAAACAACTTTGATAGTCCCGTCTCTTTATTATGTACTCGTTCTCTGTTACCAAGGTGGTTCAGAGAGACTTTGTACATATATATGACTACACGTGTACCTTTGTGTTTTGAGTTATTATCAAGTCATTTGTTCTATCATGGGATTTACTAGCTGTAATGCCAAATTTCCAGGTAAAACAAGATACTGAGGAATTACGAGTTATGTATCGAGAAGGACCAGAGGGAACCCCCTTCCATACACTACTTGCTGAGGGCTATGTGGATGGGCCAGTTGATGTTTGTAAGCTTGCTCATAAGCTCCCTTTTAAAATTTGTGATTTTCACCGCAAACTGAAACTAGCGAGGAGATTATATACTTTGTTTGTACTTCTCTGAACAGCTTTCTTTGTATTTAATAGGTCTATGCATTTCGTCAGACGCTGACCTTTACAAGAAATGGTAAGAGAAAAAGCTGACTGAGTTACTTCATTTTTGTTAAGCATTCTTGATTACTTGCATAATCTTACGGAGTTTCCATTAGATAGTAATAGGGTTAGAAACATTCAACTGTAAAATGTTTTATTTCCTTAGTAAACATCGTTATATCAGCTCCAGAATGCTTTAGAAACGAGAAAATTTACTTGAAAATGATCCCTCTGCATGTTTTATTTACTCTACCAGGTGGCCTCAAATCGCGGTTCCTACTTTCAAAGTTGCTGCATCTCATCGTGTCCAAAGAGTTGTAGATGGCGAACAAATAGCAATAGTGAGGTATGCGCTATAGAAAACTCAAATCCCGACCTTATTACGCTGCAATTAAGATATTGACATGTATGTAAATATTTGTAAGAAAGGATGAAGCTTTCATGGCCATTATCAGGCAGAGAAGTTATAGTACATTATTTCACATTCGAGTACTTCCAAGACGGCCTTGTCGTGGTGATTCTTAACTCGGTAATTTACAATTTTTATCTCTCGTTCCTACTGAAACGTGCTTCACTTTCGAATAAAAAATGATGAAATGCTTCTCAGATCTCTGACTCGGAGACCATCGACAGAAGCACCCATGGTTTTACCAGAGATGGGATACCGGATGCAGAGGGTGTCGTGAGAATGGATCTTTACGGAGGTTTTGCTCTGAAAAAAATCACTGCAGATAGAAGCTTCTTTAGGTAAGCATTATCATGTGTCTTTCTTCTTTTGCCTAATGATGGAAAGTTCAAGTCTTGTAGGTCGTTGTTACGGTGCTTTCAAAACTGTGCAGGACGATAGCGAATCTTGATATCAAACTCGACTTTGTTCCTCCTGCATTCATCAATTTTGTGGCCAGGCAGCTTGTAGGCAGCGGTTTCAAGCTCTATAAAAAGGTTACTTTTAATCCTCTTCACAAGTTAATGGAATTGAATCCTATCATTGCTTGCTGCCTAATGTTTCCTAGTCTTGCAACAACTGCAGCAAGTTGCTTCTGCAAAAGGCAACGTAGAAGTTCAAAAGGCTTTAAAAGATCCGCTCTATACTCGTGTACGTGAGGCTCTTTATAAAGAAGACGCGTCTCTTGCTTCTCTGGTCTCGGAGAACACACACACCAATCTTGAACAACAAACCAGTGAAGCATTCCAAGACAACAACTCCACTAAGGAAGATAACATGTTTGATGAATGCACCATGGATCCCAAAGCCATGGGTGCAGACGCAAGAGACAACAAAGTTCTCAATGAAATCGAGGAGTTTGAGGAGAAAGTCTCAGAACTGCATGATAGTTTAGCTGAGGAGATCACAGTAGAGGTTAGGGCAGACATGATGGAAGTTAGCACGACTGAGGATCCTAATGCCATGGATGCAGATGATGCAAGCGACAACAAAGTTCTCAATGAAATCAAGGAGTTTGAGGAGAAAGGCTCGGAATTGCATGATAGTGTAGCCGAGGAGATCACAGTAGAGTTTAGGACAGACACAATGGAAGTTAGCAGCACAACTGAGGTGGAACGAGGCCATGAAATAACTGATCATTTTACATGTAATGTACAAACTAAAGTCAGCATCAGCCCTGAGGTTCAAAGAGCTTTAGGAACACTGGAAAAGGCCATTTCCATATTCCGGGACTACAACTGTAGCCCTGTTAATGTTCGCTCTGACCTCAACAATGGAGATGTGCTGAGTTCGGAGAATGATGCTGCGACAGAATCTATTTCGTGGGAAGCTGATGAAATAAGGAAAAAGAATCAGGCTTGCGTCGAATCATCAAAACTAAGATCAGCACAAGTAGCTGTCCAGACTGCCAGAAGCAGCTCTGACAATCATAATTCTAGGTATCTTTTTTCTATAATTCAAGATTTGGATTCTTTCCAACTACTTACATAATGTGAGGTGATTTCTTACATGAAAATTGGTTATCTCAGGCGGTCCAACTCCAGCACGAGGGAAACAAACCAGAGCAAGATTGCACCAGCCTCACCGGATGAAGATGGCATGAGCCCGTCTCACAATCAGAGATATGTGTCAATAGATTCCGAGAGCATGAAAGGTGATAATCTGGTGAGTACAGAAGCAAACAGCATCAAAGGAAGGAACAAGAAGAAATCGAGGTTTTGTTGCTTAAGTTTCGGTTCGTGATAGCCAGAGTAAACTACTGCAGGATTTCAAGTTTTCATTTGTGAAAGCTCGAGAGCACTTATAGCGTTTATGTACATTGTTGGCTCTAGGCTTTCGATCTTTCCTGCAGCTGCAGCATTTTCACAAGAATAGTGAGGCTAGGAAAGAAGCTTTGGGTTGTGCAGCTGTAATGTAATTTTATGTTCGTATAATTCGTGTAGTTTTAAATTCCTCAGTACATAGGCAGGAGATAAATGGCCTTTGTGATAGCTTGATTTGGTTTCAACTTACAAATATAGAGCACTATTTTCTCTTGATCCACACTCTTTTTTTTTTCTTCTTTTTTTTATATTAATTATGGGAAAGAGAGCAATGCAATTGTATTTGTGTATTTTTATCATACTTTATTATTGTCTCAGATATAAAGAATTTATTTTTATTTTTGCTTGTAAATATTCATGTTTAATACATAGTGTCAACTACAAAATAGAAAATTATAATATATGGGTCGCACATTTACGGTAACTATACCAAAATTGACATTTGCAGTAATTATATTTAAATGTAATATCGTTTGTCGTACTTTCACACTTTATGATTTTTTTTGGTAAATTCTATAAGCCGTCAGTTTGAGGGCAGTTTTAACTGACTGACATTTTTTTGCCGCTGCCCTAAAAGCTTCACGATGATAATTTCAAGATTGCTAGCCTTTACCCTCTGAATCTCTCTCTGTAAGGGATTCGTTACTTAGTACATTAATATATACTCAACTTAACCACTTGTTTAGTTACATTTGACTTGTACATGAAGCAAATTTGTGCTTGTATATATATATCGATGTTGAAGCAAATAGGAAAATAAATAAAAGGGGTCTTAGATTATATATGAGATGAATACAATTTCATCTTCCCTAGGCACTTTCTGCATGCACCAATTACATCTAGTCCAATTTAATACTATTCTATTTTGTTTTAATACCTCGGACATTGTACGACCATATTTTTTTTTACTTGATTGAACAGCATATTTAAGTTTACATATTACATGAAAATTAAAGTCTTTTTATTCTTTTTATCCATTTTTTAAGTTGAAGGGGAAAAACAAATCAAGCTTTATTTTTATGTAACTTTAAAGTTTATTATGCCAATAACATTTTGTGAGATATTAGAGTCAATATGCATATATATAAAAAAATATTAATATGAACTAAACATTATCGATTTTTTAGAAAAGATGAGCAACATATCACTTTTCATTTATATATATCTATATATACGTATATATCAAACAAACTTGTGAATTAATCAGTGATATAGAAATGAATGTGATGTCGCAGTTTGCACGACATTTGTTTCAGTCTCCGAGTCGTAACAATGGTGGATCCTAGCACATACGATTTATTCAAGCTTAAATTTTTCCAGAGAAGCAAACATTTTCAAGCTCCAAGTCGCAATAAGGCAGATCTGTTCGTCGAGAGGGGGGGGCGACCATGTCGATTTTTCGGTGATGCTAAGGGAAATTTAGCCGTGGGGGGTCGGCCACCCTCTCCCGCCTCACTTGGATCCGCCACTGGATTAAACTAGTTGTGTTGTCTACCCAAAATGTCCTTGCCCCTACCCAAACCTTATCAGTAGTTATTTGAAATTTGATATACAATTGAAATATATCCTCGAGGTAGCCTAGACGATATATGACTAGATTGTTAATATGTGATAGAATATAAGATAAAAAATCAATTATAGCAGCAAGATAAGAATTTATTATTGTTGTCTGATAGATAAAATAAAAATTAAGATAAAATAAATGTGATGTTTAGTTGCTTAAATTATGTTACAGGTAAAATGTAAAATATCTTTTGTGCCCTTGTTAAAAATATAGATATATATTTATCATAATTTCATAATTTTAGTATTTTTATTTTATTATTAACTTACTAAACTAATGATTTTTAATCAATGATAGGATTAGCTAAATTAATTAATCAATTGACCACAAATCAAGTTGAACTGATAATAGTGATCAATTTAAAGTAATTTAAAGTGCCAAATGATAAATGTGTAAATAATTAATTAATGCTCATTTGAGCTAAATTGTGATTAATTAATTAATTGAGATAGCTTATTAATGATTAATTGATATTAATTAATGACCATAATCAAATGAGGGCTAAGTGCCCCTTTTCGGCAAGTGTTCACGGAAACTATGCAGCATAAATCCTATTCCTTTTCCCGCGACGGCTCTCCATCTTCCCCAATCAAGTTTCCTATTTCCGTTGAGATCGAACAAAAAACAAACAAGAGATCATTACAACGAGCACAAAAAAATCATTATCAAAACCAGAATCAATCAAGAAAATGAAACCATTCAAGAATCGAACTGTAAAAAATAGAGAAGCACACTGAAAAATAATCGTCACACATTCGAATTGTAAAAAATCTAAAATCAAACCCAACTGTAAAAAATCGAGGTCCAAATCGAACATCAATCGAAAATCATCACATCCAACAACGGCGAAATGGGCACGACGACGAAAATCATCACAGTCTCAGACAACAACGGCGAAATGGCCAAGAACGGAACTGAAGTTGACACCCACCACCCACCAACGGCGAATTGGGCACAAGTAAGGTAGGAAGAAATCTCACTATTGTAGTTTATTAGAAGAGGTGAAACTATCGCACTATTTTTGTGCGATACAGATGCCATAGCCGACAGTGGAAAAGAGAGCTTTTTAGCTTGGGCCATCAATTTCCACGGACCTATGAAATAACATATATGGACAACCAAATACACACAACATCACTGTTGGTCCAAAATATAAGAGTCTTATCTTGTCATATTAGGACTACCAAACACACCATACTTGATACGAGAAGACATTTTTGCTCACATTTTGATACTTTCATCTATTTATTTGTTCCTTTTCATTTCGGTCATTTATTTTTGGTTTTATATTAAGATTACTCGTGGTCGAAGATTTTGCTCTTTTTAAAAAAAATCATTTGGGTGGGGTCGGGGGGTTCATATTGAATATTCCGAGCTATAGAAAATGCCGTCATGAATATGAAATGGAGAAAATGTCCATGATAATGAAAATATGCATTATAGCCAATGTTTTAAAAACCGGACCGGTAAGCGAACCGGCGAATCTATTGGTTCATGGTTCAACTGGTCGGATCGGTCAGACCACTGGTTGAACCGGAATACTATAACAAATATATATACGAAAAATATTTAAATTTAGTAAATAATAAAATATAATTAACTATATATCACACAAAAAATATTAATATATATATAATTAAATATATATTATATAATTAATAT